>CM076576.1:368063495-368285328 GCA_034641835.2 Pinus albicaulis
AGGAAGTTGATCCTGAAACCTCAACTCCAGTGCCTTCATTAGTATGATTTTGAGGTCTAAAATGGGCCTCCTAAGGAAAGTATAAAATAATAGTGGAAAAAATCTAATAAGATTTGATGACATCATCAAATTTTAGAGGGAAAAATGAAAAAACTACTTTTTCAATTCATATTTTCAACTTATCTCCCAAATTTTTTACTCAAATTTCGAGCGAGATTACTCGTTGGATGCGGAATTTAATTCCCCATCCAATTACCCATTACACCTGTACTTTAAATGGATCTCTTACATGAAATAAGAAATACATGAGAAAACGTGATTGCAATCATGTTTTTAATGTATTTCTAATTTTTTGTGTAACAGGGTCCATCGAAAGTATGCAACATGGGTACTCTTTGGATAAGGAATCAAATTCTGCATCCAAAGGTGTTTTTCCTTGAAATTTGAGTAAACCCATATGGAGATAAGTTGAAAAAATAGGAGTTGAAAATAGTTCTTCTTTATTGTTTTTAATCTTTTTACCTTTTGTAAAAAATGGTGAATCATCCCCAAGTTGACATCATCATCTTGAATCATATTGGTTCTTATAAAGTTTATTTTGGTTGTACATTTTTCTTAGGAGGCCCATTTTAGACCTCAAAAGTCCCCTAATGGAAATTTGCATGCCCCGACGGCTGGTTTCTCACCTTCGACGACAGGTTTTCATCGTTATCCTTCGATCGAGCGACTATATGAGTGTTTGACTGCAGATCATTCATTGACACTTCATAGATTTTACTGAAGTACCTTGAGAGTCATTTTCACTATTGGTTATTTCTCTCACACTTGTTAAATATTTTAATCATCGACCGGTAATCAGGTGGTTTCTACCATGTTCGACTTCAACACATTCAATTGCATGGTTAGATTCGTACTAGTTCAAGAGATGGAGATGAAGACCCTATATCTAGTTTCATCCATCCAAGATGAGAGGAATTATGTATTAAATTTTGAGTAGACCAATTCATGACATATGGTTGCGTCCATATTGTGTCTACTATTGATGTAACTCTAGGTTATTTCTATACCAATACATAGACTTAGTTTTTACTCTGAGTATGGGAATTCCTACCTCAGTGATGATTATATATTTTCATTGAATGTTCTTTGTAGGTTTCTAAGGTATGATCAATTAATCCTTGTGGTGTGAAAATTTCTTTGAATAAGGAAGATAAACTTTATCCACCGAGATTATCCTGATCACATATCAATTTGAATTCATATGCAACACATAATCTCTTCTACTCAGATCATCACACATGCGGAAATAAAACAAGCGGTATGCGATCAAAATATCATCAAAACATCACACACATTACACAGTATGTATGGGGAAAGATTATAGCTGAAAACCCCTCAGCTATTGTGTATATTATAATGGAGAGAACATGTAACAGTACATAGTACAATACTCCTCACAAGTACTCAGTACTATCTCATAAAGTTACACACAAACTAGCTTGGTTTTGAACAAGTCACATGTTCAAAACTCATCCACTAATTGCCTGCCTCTATTGCGCAATCAAGGCTGGTCTAATGAGAGATCCAAGTTCGAATCTCACTGGCTCCAACTGCGCAATCATCATTGGCAATCTCCTCCAATGCTTGTGCTAATCTCATGCACAACTGCTGTCGCAACTAATAGCAAACTCACCCTTTCATCTACCTCTTCCACTGGTCTCCACTGAACTGTCCATGCACTGTAGTGAACTGATGTGTTCTTGAGTTGAATAATGAGTTAATAATTAGTGAATTAAATAATAATTAATTCACTCCACTCATTACTAGTTGATTAGCTAGTTAAACTAATCACAACTAGTTCAACTAAGTTAAACCGAACACAACTCCACCAACTGTCTCATCAACTCCACCAAACTTCTGCCACTGAAGTCCTAACTGAAGTCAACCATGCATGAGCTCACAAAACCCCTAGGAATAGCGTAATTCCTCTGTCAGATGCATGAGCCACTTCTGTAGCTCCAACTGAAGTGCTCCAAGAGAGTAAACTGAAGTTTAGAGTCCAAATATTATTAAGGGTAAATAATATTTGACTTTTCTATTTTTAGCTAGGCAGTCTAAAAATAGACTTCGACCTAAATGTATAAAAATAGAGGTCCATCTATTTTTACCAACATGACCAATACTCCAAGAATAACATACTGCAACCCCTGGACCATGCTCCATATGTCTAAAAATAGACATAGTCTAAAAATAGACTTTGCGCCAGAATTTGCCTGCGGGCCCACTTAGTGAAGGCGGCTTCATTTCACTAAGCTCCATCATCTTGCTGCATTCTCAACACTCCCTCTCAGCAAGATATGGATTATCTGCAACCCCTATCCTGCCTCTGTGGAATTTGAACTTGCTCCTGGTGAGCGCCTTCGTCAGGATGTCGGCATCCTGATCCTTCGTGGGAACATATGAAAGCATCATGATTCTCCGCTGAACACAATCTCTGATATGATGGTACCTGATGTCGATGTGTTTGGATCTATCATGAAATACTGGATTAGATGAGAGTTTAATGCAACTCTGGTTATCACAATAAATCACTGTAGGCTCCAAATGCAACCCGAACAATCCAACGAGGATCTTCCTCATCCAAATAGCCTCGCATGCAGCCAAGCTTGTTGCCATGTACTCGGCCTCTGCTGAACTGAGTGCCACGGATCTCTGCTTCTTGCTGTACTAGGAAACTGCTGTCGACCCAATGCTGAAAACTCCTCCAGATGTGCTCTTTCGGTCCGTTGGGCTCCCTGCCCAATCTGCATCAGTGAAGCCGGAAAGCTTCGCTCCATCCTCCTGTCTGTACCATAGACCATATCTCGATGTGCCACTAAGATAACGCAATACATGCTTGCCTGCCTTCCAGAAGAGCTTGGTAGGCTTAACCATAGCTTGCGAAAGCTGGTTAACAACATAGCATATATCGGGTCGTGTATTGACTAGATACATAAGCGACCCCACCAACTGTCGATAGACAGTGGCATCCACTACCTCCGCTGAAGTAGCATCCTCCTTCCTCCAACCACCAGGAAGAGGAGTGTCAACAAGCTTGCAGCCATGCATGTTGAACCTCTCCAGAATCTCCCGGGCATACTTGCCCTGAGAAACAAACAGTCCTCCACTGCGCTGCCAAATCTCCAATCCCGGGAAATAATGAAGGATGCCCAAGTCCTTCATCTCAAACTCTCGTGCAAGATCCTCCTTGCATGAAAGTATCAACTGCTCATCGCCAGTCAAAATCAGATCATCTACATACGGTACGATGATCAACAGCTTCCCCTCCACCACAATCTGGTACAGGTTTGGATCCGCCTCACTCTTGGAGAATCCAAGCCCGGTGAAGTAGCTGTCTATCCGAGTGTACCAAGCACGAGGTGCTTGCTTCAGCCCATACGGTGCTCTCTTGAGTCGGCACACATGCGACTCACTGCTGAAGATCTCAAAACCTTCAGGCTGCTCTATGTACACCTCTTCCTCAATAACTCCATTGAGGAACGCAGTCTTCACATCCATCTGATGAATGTGCCACCCCATCTGCGCTGAGAGAGCAAGGATCGTCCGTATGGAAGAGTACCTTGCGACAGGTGAAAAAGTCTCCTCATAATCGATCCCCTCGATCTGTGAGAAGCCACGGGCGACAAATCTCACCTTATACTTCTCCACACTCCCGTCAGCCGCCTGCTTCACTTTGTAGATCCATCGCGAACCCACCACTGATTTCCCCTCCGGTCTTGGGACAATCTCCCATGCACTGTTTCTGACGATCGAATCATATTCTTCGATCATGACATCTACCCATGCGGGTTCCTCCACAGCTTCCTCAAAAGAGGATGGCTCCGTCACGACACATTGACTCATAAGAGCCATGTATCCAGTGTACCGATCCGGTGACTGCCTCTGTCTGCGTTGTGTTGTAGGTGGTCCTACAACCTTCTCTGCATCTCGAGCCAGTCGCTCAGCTTCTGTAGTGCGCATGCGCCCTCTGATGGTTGGCACTGCATGGGTGGTTTCTTCCACCTCCTGAACGTCCTCTTGTGGCTGATCCACATCCGGAAGCTCCTCCTTAGGAACTAACAGCTCCTCATCTGCATGCAAGTGTAGCTCCCTCTCAAGCGAACACTGCATGGCTTTCTCCTCCTGGAATTTTATATCCCGTCGCACAACAGTCTTGCGACTGTCTGGCACATACACTCGATAGTTATGAGGTGTATCAGTGTACCCACAAATATTCCAACTTCAGCAGTTGGATCCAGCTTCCTTCTCGCATCCTTCGTCACATGCATGTAGACAGGAGATCCGAAAATCCGCAAATGGGAAATATCAGGCCTCTTGCCAGAATAAGCCTCCTCTGGTGTACTCATGCCAAGAACCTTGTGAGGACAACGGTTATGCACATACACTGCTGTATTGCATGCCTCAGCCCACAAGTGAAGGGGTAGGCCCTGATCATGCAACATCGCCCGTGCAGCACCCACGATCGTTCTGTTCTTCCGCTAAGCCACCCCGTTCTGCTGTGGGTTATGGGGTGCGATGAGCTCTCTCCAAATCCCTTCTGTGCTGCAGAACTCCTTGAATTCAGCCGAGATGAATTCACCACCGTTATCACTCCTTAGAGCAATCACCTTCTTCCCCGACTCCTTCTCGACCAGTGCTTTAAATTCACAGAACTTCGCGAATGTATCGCTCTTCTTCGACATGAAGAAGATCCGGCACTTTCGAGAGAAATCATCAACAAAGATCACATAATACCTGTGCTTTGCTGTCGAAGCAACAGAGAAAGGACCACACACGTCTGTGTGAACTCTCTCAAGGATCGTCGTGGCGCGACTATCCTTCTCGTGAAATGTGGCTTTCACATACTTCCCTAAAGTACACCCCTTGCACTGATCTGACTGCGCAAGAGTGCCCTTAGGAAGTCCAGTAGAAATCTGCTGCAGAATCTTCAAAGCTCCATGGTGAAGATGGCCCAATCTCCTGTGCCATAGTTTGCCCTCATCATCCCGGCTCACCACTTCTCCCGCCTTGCATGCCATAGCTGCGCAGTCATCTACCTGCAACTGATAAAGGTTCTGAGTTCGAACCCCTATCTTCCGGGTCTCTCCAGTAGTCTTACTGCGCAGGAAGGCTTTTCCTTCGTTGAAGACCACATCATACCCCTTATCCTCCAACATCGCCACAGAAATCAGGTTCTTCTTCAATCCAGGTACATGCATGACATCCTTCAATACAAAGGGTTTACCAGACTCCCTCTAAAAGGATATGGTATCGATACCAGTCGCACTGTATCTACCATCATCGCCCATCTCGATGTGCACACCCAAATCTTTGTCCTCCAGATCTGAGAACAACTCCCGATCTCCCGTCATATGAAATGACGCACCGCTATCCAAGAACCACACCGATCCCATCACACTTGAAACCAAGCATGCAATCAGTGAAAAGTCAAGCTCGAACTGTGAAGCCAAAGCTTCTCCATCTCCAGATCTTCCCGCTTGCTTGTTCTTCTTCTTCTTTGGACAATTGGTAGCATAATGTCCGTGATCATGGCAGTGAAAACACTTCACTTTCGCCATATCCTGCTTCTTGCCCTTTGCACTGGAATGAGAAGTTTTCTTACCCTTCCCCTTCTTTGCTTTGGCAGCCAAAGCGCAATTTTCTTCATCAGCTCCCTTTGATGAAGATCCGTCCCTGGTAGTCCTCCTTATCTCCTCCTGCATGAGATCCGCCCAAAGGCGCTCCCATCCCGGCAACTTCTCCCAACCATTGACACTATCTTGATATGAATGCCAAGCCTTCGGAAGACCAAGGAGAGCTAGGTCCACCATGTCCTCATCTTCGACAGTCACCCCCACACTTCCCAGCTCATCTCTGCATTGAGTGAACTTCGTGAGGTATTTGGCGATACTATCGCCTTTCTCCATCTTGATGTTCCTGAGCTTATCTTTGAGCGCCAGCTTCCTTTGGTCGCTCTTACTCTGGAATAGATCCGTCAAAGCTTTTCACATTAAATATGGAGAAGCCTTTCCATGCAGGCTGGATACAATATGATCCTTGACGCCCTCCAACAGGATCCTTCGACATTTCGCCATCTTCTTTTGCCATGCTTCGACTTCAGCAGGATCAGTGGGCTTTTGGACATCCGTATCTATGAACTCCTTAAGACCATTATCTTCTAATACTGCCTCCATGCGATCCTTCCATGCAACATAATTCAAACTGCCTTCAAGAGCATATTCGAGTCGCAAACCGTTGAAAGACATTTTCAACTCCGGCACCAAGAAAACAAAACTGCTGCAAAATTCGAATTCCAACTCAAAGCTCAACCGCTCTGGATCTGTGAGAACAAATTATTTCTAGCACAGAGATCAACTGCAGGGGAATTTACTAGATATATCACCTTTCAAAGGAAAGGATGGATCTAGAGGCTACCTGGCCCGCATGCAGACTCTGTCTACCGAAATAAGTTTGTAATCACTGTGATGATCAATCTCTGCTTCAATAGCTCCGATACCATGTAGAAATTTGCTGAATAATGATCAATTATCCACCGAGACTATCCTGATCACATACAATTCGAATTTATATGCAATACATAATCTCTTCCACTCAGATCATCACACATGCGGAAATAAAACAAGCGATAGCACATCAAATCATCATACACATTAACACAGTATGTATGGGGAAAGCTTATAGCTGAAAACCCCGCAGCTATTGTGTATATTATAATGGATAAAACATGTAACAAACTTAGTACAATACTCCTCACAAGTACTCAGTACTATCTCATGAAGTTACACACAAACTAGCTTGGTTTTGAACAAGTCACTGGTTCAAAACTCACCACTAATTGCCTTGCCTCTATTGCGCAATCATGGCCTGTCTAAATAGAGATCCAAGGTTCGAATCTCCTTGGCTTGACAGTGCAATCATCATGGGCAATTCCTCCAAGTGTGGTGCAAATCTCATGCACAACTGATGTCGCCACTGATAGCTAACTCAACCCTTTCATCTACCTCTTTCACTGGTCTCCACTGAACTGTCCATGCACTGTAGTGAATTGATGTGTTCTTGAGTTGAATAATGAGTTACTAATTAATGAATTAAATAATATTTAATTCACTCCACTCATTACTAGTTGATTAGCTAGTTAAACTAATCTCAACTAGTTCAACTAAGTTAAACCGAACACAACTCCACTAGCTGTCTCATTAACTCCTCCAAACTTTTGCCACTGAAGTCCTAACTGAAGTCAACCATGCATGTGCTCACCAAACCCTTGGGAATAGCGTAATTCCTCTATCAGATGCATGAGCCACTTCCAAGGCTCGAACTGAAGTGCTCCAAGAGAGTAAACTGAAGTTTATAGTCCAAATATTATTAAGGGTAAATAATATTTTACTTCCCTATTTTAAGGAGAGGCAGTCTAAAAATAGACTTCGACCTATAGGTCCAAAAAAATAGATGTCCATCTATTTTTACCAACATGACCAATACTCCAAGAATAACATACTGCAACCCCTGGACCATGCTCCATATGTCTAAAAATAGACATAGTCTAAAAATAGACTTTGCGCCAGAATTTGCCTGCGGGCCCACTTAGTGAGGCGACTTCATTTCACTAAGCTCCATCATCTTGCTGCATTTTCAACACTTGGTATAATAAATCACTTCAATATTTTAAAGACTTCTCAGACTTTTCACTTTAGGGGGGCAATCTGTTACACGTCATTTTATCACCATGACACTTGATAGTAAAAATGGATCTATCACTACCCATACTCATACTCCCTTGCAATTCAAACAGTTATATTCCTTGATCAAGTCATGAGTTTCGAGAAAAATGACTCTTTAAACTCTTAAATATGGCTTGCACACTTTTTACAGTAATTTCCTGCGCATGTGTTGATACTGGTAAGATTCCCTACACAGTTCTATGCTTTGTTATCCATTAAAAAGTGTGCAACTGACACAAAGAAAAGTAAAAAATAAAATTAATATCTAGAGGCATAGTTGGGAGAATATATCCCAACTATAATCCTCTGAGTCATATTAGTTTGAGCCAAACTCCTCCAATCATGGAGCTAATTCCCTTGTATCATGGAACCCTAATCCCCTCATTTTTGGATCTCACCCACATTTGATGGATTTGAAACCTCCTTAGTTTCTCCTATAAATTGAGTTGAGACTTCAGGGTTAAGGGAGCTCACATATAGTAGTCTTATGCTAGTATTTTTGGAATGCAAATTTTGTTAACCAAGGAGGAAGATTGGAGGCATTCGGGAGTAACCTATACGACATGAATGCTTGGTTGTAACTGGTAAGATTTCTCTTTTCTCTCTGATAATACATTTGGATACATTTTCTCACTTATTCTTTTTCTTGGAATTGTGAATGATTTGTGTTCATATACTCAGTAAAACAATTTCATTTCCTAATCTCCTTGATCATTAGGTTAAGTTGGCTTTTAGATTATTATTATGTTGCAGATGCATTTGATCCTTTGAATGTTTGTGGTTGTAGGTTTCTTCTAAGAATTGAGGAGCTTCATCACGCATTTCATTGAAAAGGTAAGAGAATCATTCTCTTCTCCTAGTTTTAGTAATATGAAAACTGTTAGCTTAGGGAAAGAGATATCCTCATGTTTTTTTGTTTTTAGTTCTCCATTAGGATTCTAGGGAGATTGCTCTTTTCTACAAGAGGTATTTATCTGGGTAACGTCAACAAGATTATAGAGGAAATGCTGAGGATGTATGTCATGCATTAACATAGGAGATGGGATGATTTCCTTCCATTGGTCGAGTTTTCTTACAACAACAGTTATCAGGAGTCATTGAGGATGAGTCCATTTAAGGAACTATATGGATGGAGTTGTAACCCTCCCATCAACTGGGAAGATCCACTTAACATGGTACTTATTGGACCAAACATGTTGGAATACATGGAATAGGAAATGAAGGTTATAAAGAAGAATCCAAAAGAAGCATAAGATAGGCATAAAATTTATGCAGACTAGAACAGGGCATTTAATGAGTTTTAGGTTGGGATCATGTGTATTTGCACATCAAGCCCTAGAAGAGCTCCTTGAGGATTGGATCATGTGCCAAGTTGGTACCATGGTATTGCGGGCCTTTTGATATCCTTGAGAGGATTGGACCAGTGGTTTATTGACTTGCACTGCCTCCGACAGTGAAAGTCCATGATGTTTTTATATTTAATTGCTTAAAATATATGTAAAGGATGTTGATCATGTTATTGATTGGTTTGTGGTGCAGGTGGAGCAAGAAGAAAATTTCTAGTTGAAACCTCAATCCATATTGCAGCAGAAACAACAAATGCTCTAGAACAGAGCAATCGGGAAATTCAATGTGCATTGGAAGCACTTTGGGCTTGATGGAACTACATGGGAGATAGATGATGAGATGCAGGATATGTATCCTTTATTCTTTGCCAGTGGAGGAAAATTAGTTTTTTATGTTGTACATATTTTTGTATGGTTCTTATTGCAAATACTGAAATGATTTTTGTAATAAAGCTCCAATAAGCAGTATGGTTGTCATATTGTCATGTTTTTCCTGATGGTTTTTCTTTGAGCAAGATGTTAATGTAAATACTACAACGAGTTGGGTTATAAAGCTCCATAGGCAGCATGTTTTTGGTTTCATCAATTTTGTTGGTTGTAGGTGTCATAGAACGCTGAGGACAATGTTCCCCTAACGGGGGGGATTTTCAATAGCCATGGGGTAAAATTTCATGTAATAAAAGTTAATAAAAGAAAAATATCCTAGCAGGCATCACATGGTTTTTAATGGCAAAGAGAAATTGGCAAAGGTTTTGAAAAGGAAAAAAGGCATTTTTGGCACTTTATTTAGGAAAATAAAGGAAATTAGGAGAAAATGGAGGTGAAAGGTCATAGGTTACATGTGAGGAGTAAAATTAAGTAAAAAAAGGGAAAATTGAAGAAATTAGAGGCATCATTAATAAAAATACCTCTAAGCATTAGTTTGTAGTTTTTTTACAATTCATTTTTAGAAATGGTTTTTAGAGAGAAGAGCACCAAGAGAAGAAAAGGAAAGAAAGAAAAGAAAGGACAAGGAAAGGTAAAGAAGCAAGGATCAAGAAAGGAAAATTTGGATCAAGTAGGTTTAGTAGGAATACTTGCAGGTAACAAGTTGCATGTATGATATCCTAGCTCATTTTGGAATGCATGGTATGTGCATGTGTGTATTTGGTATCATTGTTGTCGGTGGCATGCGTTTTCTGGATTTGACAGTGGATTTTAGCCTCTCCTTTCCATTTCCATATATCCATGGTGTGATGGGACTTTTCTTGGTTTGATCTTTGGATTTCCAAAAGATTTTGGATTCGGGTGAGGTGGTCTCAAGAAAATTCCAAAAGGCATAGGAATCCCTTCACTAGTAATGTTGGCATACATGGTAAATCCTGACGGTGGAGACGATAAAATTCCTCAAGGTATTAGAGAAGAAATTCTAAGGAATCCAAGCTCGATTTTTTTTTGTTATCTTGGGGCCGGTTTAGGTAAGATCACGATATGGCGAGGGTGGAGGTGGTTTAACCTCTCGATTCCCTTGGTTTTTTATGGAATTTTTTTATCCCATGAGATCCGACATTCATTCTTGGAATATTACATGAGGGTGATTGGTTGGTCGAAGAAATATTTGTTTCAACCAATATATGGTTGAGTGACACATGGAAGTCCCAGACTTGGTTGAATTTTTACAATCTTTAATAAGAGCTAAATTTATCTTGTCTTGATGAGTAAATTTACTTCTAATTATGTGGATTTAATGGTTGTTATATCATTGTTATTTACCTGGTTATATGCTTGTTATAAGCATGATTTTATGATAGATTCCAGTCATGGATTTCATCATGTTTTTACTTACAACTGAATGAATAATGAATTCTTGACCTAAATAGTGTTATGAAATCTATTGTGTGAAGGCATTGGTCCTTCTTGTTAAAATTTAGATAAGTTTTCATTTCCTTATGTTCAAATTTTCATTCATGACCTGTAGGTTGCATGTTTACCAAGTGTTTGGCGGAATGTCAGTCCCATTTGGGGAAGTTCAGGTCAATTCCTGGTTCAAGTTTTTGGTTTGAAAGCATTGTTTCTATTTCATTTATCATTTATGAAATTTTCACTAAGTTCTAGATAGAGACATGTGTCCTAGCCCTGAAAAAGTGGCTCAAAATTCAGGGTCGCTGGGATAGGAATGACTGGAAAAGTCCATTGTCATTGGAAGAAAGGCCTATGGGAGGAACTAGATGGATATAATCGCTCGAATTCCTTTTCAAGGGAGTGGTTGAGGCTCTGGTTTAGTGAAAGAGATATTTGTCTCAAGGGTTGGACACCTGGAGGGGTTGGGTTTCTCTCGAAGGTCTTGTAGCACCTGAGGGAAATCAATAATGTATTAAGTTGTCGAATCCATTTTCTTAAGGTCATGTAGTAGGTTGAGTCTTATCGTAGTGACCCTCAACTCATTTTTACCCTGGGAAAGTTGATGAAAGTGGGTAAATGTGGGAGGAAGCATTTACAATATTTTTACTGTTGTGCCCCATAGAAGCCCACTATTGTTATTTTTGTTCCCTTCTATTATTATTTTTATATATGATATCATTATATTGTAACCCCTTAGACTCATATATATAACAAGGATGTGTTTTAATTTTTATCATCCAAGAATTGTTCATTTATTTGATGTAAATGAGGTTTCCCCCTCGAAGAGGCTAATTTTCAAGTCGTTGATTTATATTTTCTTCTATTTTATGATCTGGTTGCAAAACATACACACACACTTGTTCTAGGACTCTCATGCAACTGTCATGTAATCATACATAATTACATATAGATATTAAATGTTGTGAAGGGAAATATTTATAAATATAAATAAATAATAATTAATTGCAATCCATTAATTATATAGACACATTAAATGTTGTAAACGGGAATATATATAACATAAGTCACTTTTTGTTATAATATTTATATTATATTTCGAGGGGGAAGATTGAGATTTTCTCTAGAGCATAGACCAAATCATAATATAAAATCACAATAGTAGAGTCTAGAAATGGAAAGGTTTATAGGTTTTAACAAAAAAATATGTCAAGGCCAAGTAGGCAATCATAGTGTTATGGCTCTCCGTAGAGATTGTTACTCAGGTTTTCATAAAATAAATATTTCAGAAGTGAGGGCCTATAGGAAGAGCACAGAAACGAGGAGCTCCGTTAGGGTTCCCTCATTATGCATTTTTTTTATAGCTACTGATGTAGTAGAGAAAGAAAAATACCATATTTTTCTCAATTATTTTAATGGGAAGACATCTTTCCTCTAGATCTAGGGCCTTAGACAACTATCCTCTTCAATTTTTTTAATATCAAGGAAAATTTCTTTGGGACTCTTTCCAGTTGAAAGATTATGGCATGGTAAGAGATTCTACCATAACATAAAACGATCAAATTTGGATCAAAATATTTTTTTTTCATCCATATTGATGCATTTACAGTGGAAAAAGTGGATGAATTAGCTCACTGGACCATTTTTACAGGGCTAACCCAATTTTGGCAAAACAGGGTTTGGAACCTTCCTACAAACTTTTTAGGCATCAAATAATTTTCTTTTCATGTTATTCTATACGCAAAGACCTTTTCAACGACATAATAATATTGTCAATAAGAGTCCATATGCGAAATTTATGCCACTCATAAGTTGACCTTCATATTTTCACCACCATAGTTCGAGAGGATGCCGCATAAAGCCTCATTATTCATGGAAAAGGGGCTAGCCATGTGATTATGATGTAGACTCTAGAATAGTCTATATTGTAACTCTAGTTAAATACTTTAGGTAGTCAAACCTAACCACTAGTAGGCTATCAGGTTATATTATAATTGGGCCACTAGGAGGAAAAGGGATTGCATTCTTTCGAGTGCATTTTCTCTATACCAAAGAAAAAATAGTCAATATGGATAATATGTAGAGTACATAGAAAGGATGTGTGCATTGTAGTAGCCCATGGGCCATAGGCCATACTTATTTGTACTCATGGCCATATTTATAGATATAGAAAGGGAGAGGAGCATATTCACCTTCCAGCAGATTTTTTCTCTCGAAAGGGTTTCCCAGAGAAAATATTGTGTCAAATGTGTGTGTGATCTTTTATTTTGTTGTTCTCTATTTTCTACGTAATTTTCATTTGCATGAATGCACTCTTAAGAGTAAACCTATAGATGCATAAATCTAATAAAATTGTAATAGTGTAGAATTTTAGATTTCAAATATAATTGTATCAAATATGTTGTGATGAACTGTCCAATGGAATATCCATGCCAGTTTACAAATCATTAAATCTGAGGATGCAATGTGGAACTATAAGTCTCAGAAACAATAATACAAGTTCTACAAACCCTAATGTATCAACCTAATTCAAGGGTGTCATGAAAAGGAAGGTTTCCATTCCTACAAATCAGACCCAAAATATGTGGGGACCTTACATAGTCAAACAATCAGAAAAAGCATGATCGATGGATGTTAAACCCGAAGAGCTAAAATCATTTTTTTTTTAATCTAAAAATTATTTTACAGATTTTATTCCTTTTGGCTTATAACTGAAGATTTACATCAATGGTTATATTATTTTTAGGACACCTAATCCTCTATGGGTAGGTGTGGAAGGAAAACAGTCACAAAGGAGTCCAAGTGACCTTGGAAGATGAATCCAAGGGTCACACCAATGTAACATAAATAGACATATATGGTGAATAATATGAATAACTCATTCTTATCTTTCTCTGTGTGTGTTTACCTTCTCCTCCACCATGTGTGTGTTTAACATGGTATCATAGCCCCGGGTTTACAGGTCCCCATTAAGCTTCTGAATAGCGTTGGCCTGTGTTGCATTAGTGCAACCTCTACCATCTCCCAACATATGCGCTGCCTCTTGTTTACTCTATTCCCATTTATTTCTATATTTTGCATTCCAGCTACTAAAATATTCTATAACGCTCCACTTGTTTGGACTCTACACCTCCGCCCTCTCTTATAAATCAACTACGCAGTCCCACACCACACAGTGACATTACTCCTCCTATACGCAGTCTCACACCTGACCATAGCAAACATTACACCCGCTAGGATGTCAAGCCATGTATTTTCCACTTTGGGGGAAGGCCTTTCACTGTGAACAATGGTGCTGATGAGAAAGAGAATGCTACCAATCAAGAATGAGAGATACACTCCTTTCTGCAGCACCCGTAGTTGAGCATAAGTTCCCACAATATATGCCTCAAACGCATTGTAAATCGATCCAAACACCCAGAAATTTGGGCCTGCTATCATAAGAATATGTACATATGATTTGTGGATTGACACACTTTGATCAAGTTGAAGAAGCATCAAGAGGAATCCAACGAAGACCGAGACTTACCTCTCTCCTTCCGCTCCCCACTCTTCTCCTTCCACGTGGTCCACCTCCCTCACCATGACAGTCCACCTTCGCTCTGTGCTCACTCCACCCTCTTCCATCCTCACACTTACCTCCTTGGCCACGCTAATAGTCCACGCACTGCACTCTCAGGCCACGCTAACAGAACAATGACATTGTATATTGTGATTCCATGTATGCTACACCTCCCCCTCACTCCCTATGCTATTTCCCAGAAGCAAAAGCAAGATGGTTGGATCCTGTATGAAGTCTCTGTCATGGACATTTTTTTAATTCAGATACAAATCTTGCTGGAAAGAAATCTCGTAGTCATCATTTAACCTCTCCTCACACTACATACACATCGACCTCTGCTACAGTGCTATCGCTCTTCTCTACGGTGATCCATGACCCTTCATCTCCCCAGCCAAGGCCGTGAGCTCTAGCACACCGAAGGAAGAGCCTAAGGCTGCCGAGAAAGAAGATTCAAAGCCATCACCCATCGTTGAAACTCCGAAAGCCGAAGAGAAACTCATCGAGCCGTTTCAATATTTGAACGAGCCAAGTGTCGAGGCCAAGGCTGAGGCGGTGAAAGAAATTCCCATAGAAGATGCCATTGAGGAGGAAAAAGAATCCACCACGGATACTGATAAGCCCTCTTCAGAAGGTAGCGAGGAGGGCATCAAGGGAATAGACTTGGAGAACAAGGAAGTTAATACAAAAATGCACGAAGCACAGGATAATGAGGGCAAGGATAGCGAACATCGAGGAAAAATGTGTTAAAGAATTATGTTGGGAGTATTATTGTTGTTTGGAAATAGTGAGGCCGAGATCACCGAGGATGTGAGGCTGAGAGCTTGAGTGATATGTGTGGAGTCTATAATAGAGTTGTTGTAAGTTGTTATCCAACACTTTGAAACTGGATGGTTCATTTTATATGAATTGATTAAAAGTTTGTGTCAGTTTATACTAGAGCTTTGACAGGGTTTTCAGTCAGTTGAATTTTTTAACTGAGTATCTTTTGTAGAGTAGTGTATGATATAAGGTGTATTAAATCATTTCTAAACACTGTGCATGTTGGCACTTGCTTTGACTAATGTGTTAAATTTCTTATTCGAGGCTGGGATTGATGATGCAATAGAATTGTTGAATAATTTAATATATTCTACTGTTGATGGGATGGCAAATATCAGCAAAGCCTCTCTTTTTTACATTAAATTATGTCTGCAAAATGCACAAGAGAATATTGATTTTTTGCAGCTTGAATCTCAGCTACATCAAGAATAATTACAATAGTGAAGTCATCATTCTGAACTTGTTCTTGTTCAGAACATTGAGACAGACTCCCATCAGCGACAAGAAATTGCAGATGCAGTACCCATTTTAAGCGCAGATTTGCAGAAAGAAGGAAAAATTCAGCCAGCACCTCCCAAGCCCATCATCAGGCCTTGGGAAGAGCTTGTCCACAACAAGCACAAAATTGGCCTTGGATATGACAAGGATTTGTCCTTTCATATTTCGGACTACTCCAAGCCCATCAAATTTCAGAGTGTCAGATTTCTTTATGACAGTTCAACTTCAGTTTTTCCAGATCCTACTCCTCTTCCACAGCAACAACAACAACAAATTGAAAAATTCCAACACTGTGATTGAGTTGGCCATATGAAATATCATTGTTTCGATCTTCACCCATGCAAGCACTGTGGTCGGCACACCCATTCTTCACATAGATGTTTCAGAAACAAGCCTCGTGCAATAACAAAGATTCATCTTGGATGGATTGCTTCTTGGAAATGGGCATCAACAACCAAGAAGATGTTTAAGTCACATGTCAGAACTTGTTCTAGAATATTGAACAATCTTGCAGTTGAGTTTTCGCCATCATTTCACCTTGTACCTGACAGGGGGGAAAATGGTGGTCATCTGCAAGCTTCGAAGCCACATCAAGTGAACCTGAGCCACAATCTCTCATTCTAGATTTAGAGTTGTAGACAGAGACATAGCAGTTCAAACAAGCCTGAGCCACAATTAGTCATTCCAGATTCAGAGTTGTAGCCAGAGACACGGATGCCCATGAGCATGCCTTTGGTTGGTGGACAACCCTTAAACCATCTATGTGAGGTTGATATTCTTCCTCTTTTAGAACACTTCCTCTAGCAGAAGACTTCAACTTCTTGCCAGCTTTGGAAGAGTTCCAGGAAATGCATCAAGCATTCCAGAGTTGGTGGTCATCCTTAAACCATCACAGGTTGTAGATTTCCCTTCTTTTAGGTTGAAGGTCCCCCTCTTCAAATATAAGGGACACTTCCTCTAGCAGAATCCCTCAGCTTCTTTCCAATTTTGGAAGAGTTCTGGGAACTACAATAAGCGTTGCGTTCCAGTGTTGGTGGTCATCCTTAAACCACCTCTTTATGCCAACATTTCAGAGAGTTGATTCAACCTAAGTGCTGCCATGCATACTTTGCAGATTTGTATTACAAATCTCTTCTTGGACTCACACATACCCCTTCGGATTAAGGGGGGGAATGTTGGACACCTAATCCCCTATGGGTAGGTGTGGAAGGCGAACAATCACAAAGGAGTCCAAGTGACCTTGGAAGATGAATCCAAGGGTCACAACAATGTAACATAAATAGACATCTATGGTGAATAATATGAATAACTCATGCTTATCTCTCTATGTGTGTGTTTACCTTCTCCTCCACCATGTGTGGTTTAACATTATTCTTGGACACCTAATTGTGAACTTTACTTATGTTCCAAGGGATTCTTCAAAATTCAATTTGAAACATTAAAAGTTAAGGAGCAAGTCCTAACCAATGGGTCATGGTTTTGACATAGAGTTGGGATCTTTATTACGCCATTGTTCCCATAGTTTGATGTTATAACATGGTGGACATTGCAATGTGGTCATTAAATTTTACATTAAACAATAATAATAATAATAATAATTTATTTTAAATTTTTATCATTATTATTAATTATAAAAAGGATTAATATATAAATGAAACATATACACATTTAAAAATATGTAACAAGTAAAAATTATTAAAGCGACAATAAAAAATAAGACTTCAATGAAATTTTCTAACATACATTCTTTTCAATTGAATTGAAAAGAAAAAAGGACTTAACTATATTTTAAATAAGAGAGAGCCCACTTACATTTCATTTTATGGACATAGGATAATCATATGTGATATATTTTTATATAGTGATATTATTGGTGATTTAATAATTTGTATTAATTATGATAATAAATGTGAAAACGTAAATATATGTATAAAATAAATTATAAAAATATATCAATTTTTTAAATTTCCATATACAAATTTTTAATTTTAATTAAAAATTTTTAACTTTAATGAGGTTTAATAGAAGAAATCCATGGGGTCTTGGATATATTATGATTGGGTGCTTTGTTAAGGCACTCTTTGATGTGAAGTCACCAGTTGAACTCCTTGCCTCGATCGGGGTGATATGTTGGATATGATGAAGATGTAGTCCCACCAAGCTTACAAAAAAAAAGAGTTTAGTAGAAGATTTCTCTCTAACATAACTATGTTATTTGTATGAATTATTTGAAAGTAGTTGTGTGTGGGTGTTCTCTCTTAATTGGGCACAATGGAATCCACGTTACAAAGTAGAAGTTAACATTGCAGTGGTGGTTTGAGGTTGATGTCGTGATTAGGGTTTCAAATTTCTATGTTTAGAACATCCACATATTTAAGATGTTAAGCTCAAAGTAGTTATAATGAACAATTTGATAAGCATCCCGTATTTTTACATAGGTACATCCCATTTTGTTATCTTAAAATTCATCTAACACAGAACAAAAAAAGAGGGCAAATGAATGATAAACCAATTTCATTAAAATGATTGGAAAATAGTCTTCATTTATTTAGCATGAACACTTATATGTAATATTTTTTACCCTTTTTCCTATTGTTTATATATTTTTTATTAGCATATATGTGTGTAAAACAATGGGTGTTTCATCAAGCCTAAGAAGAGAGTTCATATTTAATGATTAGTAATTTTAGGTTTTTTAATAAATAAGAGAATTTAGATTTCAATGTTAGTACCTATTTTGGTGTGGTTTTATTCTTTAATTTAGGTAGGATAATATTATTTTTGAAGAGATTTCATCTTTGAAGATTAGTAATGTCATGTTTGTTAATAAAAAGGAGAATTTAGCTGATCAGGAGATCATGTGTTATGCTCAAACTTGAAAGTGCTCGAAACTGTACCAAACCTGAGTGACCGGAAAGGTCTCATCGTTGTGATTCCGACGCCGCAAACAGTTCAAAAAACCAATGTCGTATGAGGAAGATATCGCGTTCTGTTAGTTTTCCCAAATAGCTAAAAAAATTTGACTGGGATGCCCAGTCAGCATGCATGTACATTCAGCAGATGGCATATTTTGGGGAATATTCCCTTTTCTCACAGCCAATTATATTGTGCCACGTGTCTAAATCTGAGCCATTGATTAGATTGTACGATATGTGTTTTTGATCGTTGGATGGGTTTTGTACATTTTTTATTTGGGCTATTGGATGAGAGACACATGGCAAGCCCAGAGGATGCCATGTGTCCTCAAGAGGGTTTGGTAAAATTTTGTTGAAGGCCACATGAGTCAACCCCGAGACCTTGGGCGTGGGCACGGACACACATTACCAACTGCTCTATGGATGTTACTTAACACTATAGGTCTGCGGCTTTATTATATTGTTTAAAAATAGTTTGGGCAGATAAAAAAAAATGGGCCGGCCCCAATCACCATATACTCGACAGCTATGACCAAGACCCCAGCGCTATCCAAATCGCGTGGTTAATGTAACTTACCATGGTCCATTTCTTGGGTTCCGCCGATGGTTGCGGTGGACGTTAAGGTTAGAGTGCACATGTGGCCACCCTAACCGTAATATTAATTTCCAATGGTTAAGGAATGGCGGAGTTGGAGTGCGCCCCTAATTTTAGGGCATTCCATTAATTTAACTCCAGTTAAGTGGAGTTCTCCACTTTTGGTGGAGTTTTTCTAGCTGACATTAGGAAAATGCATTGGGAGGTCAATTTTCGACCCATTTTGGTAAAACAAGAGTCTACCTAGACTAATTTGAGGATTCTAGAGCCACTCGTTTAGAGAAAATAGCCATTAGAGGCTTGTAAACACATGTAATTTGAAATTTTGAGCATAATGACAAAGAGGGACATGACATTGGGAGTTGGACCAGCAGATGTAGCCTAGGAGGGATGAATTGCTTCATCATGCCTACTATGTAAAACTTATGTGTGATTGTATTTCTCTATTATACACTATTTTTCAGTGTTTTTTAGGCTTATTTTCATGCTTAAAGTTCACAAATTCATCTATGTTTCATGGTTAAAACACTCATTCCTTAAGAAAACAAATGGAGACAGATTGTACATGTTTTTAATGCTGAAAGGACACTTAGCACAACAAAATAATACACTCCTTTCAGATCAGGTTGGTATCAAAGCTAGAGTTTAATCTTTGGTGTTGTTGTGTGCAAATATTTGTTAACTTTTTGCAAGGGTTTACATGCTTACTAGGCTCAAGCTTAAGAGAGGAGAAGGAAAATTGGTGGAAGAAAGAGGTTCTCAAAGTGAGCCACAGCAAAGGAGGGCAAGATCACCACATTCTCCACCACCTAGTTCACCTCCAAAAGAAGCAGAAGTAGCAATAAGCATGCCTCCCGGAGAATAATAAACCCATGAAGAGGTGGATCTTAAAGAAGAAGAAAGAGTGTTCAGGAAACCATTCCTTGATATGACTGAAAGAAAGAAATGAAAGACTAGAAGGAGAAGGATCCAAACTTCACAAGGAAGGTCAGGGATCATCAGGAGGCCACAATGATGGAGATAAATCAAAGAAGGGAAATGGAGGAAATGGAGGCAATGGAAAGTCACTATCCTCACCCTCATCATCATCATCTTCTACTTCATCTTTAGTACACTAGTCACACAAGTCAAAGAACACTAGTAAAAGTCCTTTTCTAAAACTTGATGTTAAGTTTGAATTTCCAATGTTTAATGGTGAAGTCAATGCATCAAATCTTGATAATTGGATTAGGCAATTGGAGGTCTATTTTAGAATTCATAACCTTCATGAGAATGATACCAAAATCCAACTAGCTTCATTGAGGATGGAAGGTGTAGCTCTTGTTTTGTGGGAATCCAAGACAAAGGATGATATCAAAAAGCATGGTAAGATTATTCTATCATGGACTGATTTCATTACTGCAATAAAACAATATTTTTATCCATTAGCTCACATGCAGAAATCCATAATGAATTGGAAAAATTTTAGACAATTGAAAGGACAAAATGTATAAGATTACACCCAAGAATTTAGGAGAAGAGCTCTCTTATTAGGGGTATATTTTCAGAGTCAAGATAATTTGCTCAAGTATGTAGGGGGCTTACATAGCTACCTAAGACATACTATTCTCATGTTTAACCCTACAATCTTAGATGAGGTATGTGTTCAAGCTACACATTTAGAAGCAAGAGGGAAAAACATTATTGATGAGAGTAGGAAGAAACCTTTTAAGGGGAAATACAAAGAGAAGACCTCAAAAGGTAAGGGAAAAATAATGCATTTGTCAAGAAAGAGGGAGAGAAAGTGGTTTGTAAACATTGTTCAAGAGAAGGCCATGAAGAGAAAAATTGTTGGAAATTACATCCTGAAAAGAGACCCATGTATAACAATAATAAAGGGAAGCAGAAAACTACAACTACAACTCAACATGATTTAGGAGAGCATTCAGGTGATGAAACTAAAATAATAGCCATGGGATTGAAGAACATGAAGGGGAAATAAATTGAAACAAAATCCAGTACTAGTACTTAAAACTGTCACATACAAGCTCCAAATGAAGAAGAGAGAATTGAATAGTTTCATGTGACGGTCATATCCGAACATACGAAGATGACACACTGTTTGACAATGGGTCACAAGAAAACTTAATCGCTGAAGACTTGGTCAAGAAACTTAATCTTGAGACCATTCCACATCCAAAACCATATCCACTTGGGTGGATTTGTAAGGATGCAAATTTATAGGTTTCAAAGAAGTGCATATTGCGCTTTGCAATAACTTCACATTTTGTTGACACAGTTGAATTAGATGTGATTCCTCTTGATATTATAGGTGTTGTGTTGGGTAGTCCTTACTTGTATGAAAGGAAAGTGATATTCCATCGCCATGAGATAAAATACCATTTATTCAAATATGGAAAGGAGTACATTGTTAGAGCACATCGCAAGAAGACAAATATTGCAATGGTAAATGCTGGACAGGTAAAGAGGCTGGTGAATTCAAGTAAGAATTTTGTTCTTCTAATGATTAAGACTAAAGTTGATGTTAATCATGAGTCATTTGAAGATTGTGATCCTAAGTTGAAATCAAATTTATATGATGTAGTTGATGCACATCATGAGATGTTTCAAGAGCCAACAGGATTACCTCCTAAAAGGGAGATTCAACATGAGATTCAATTACAACAATATTGTACTCTTCCAAACATCGGCATGTATTGCATGTCGATAATGGAGAATGATGAAATAAAGAGGAAAATCAAGGACTTGTTGGACAAGGGATTCATAAGGCCAAGAACTTCGCCATGCGGTTCACCCATAGTCTTGATTCCGAAGAAAGATGGGACTTGGCGCATGTGTGTCGACTTCAGAGCTTTGAACAAGATAACGGTAAAGAATCGATACCCACTCCCAAGGATAGATGATTTTCTAGTTCAGATGAAAGAAGAAATTTTTTTCACTAAGTTAGATTTACGAAGTGGATATCATCAAGTAAGAATTGCAGAAAGTGATAAATGGAATACTGCATTCAAAACCAAACAAGGACTCTTTGAGTGGTTGGTTATGTTGTTTGGTTTGTGTAATGCATGGACAAATTTCATGCATGTTATGGATAATTTTTTGCGTCCATTTCTTGATGAATTTTTGATTGTGTATTTAGATGATATACTTATTTTCAGAAAACAAGAGAAGAACATGTCATCATGTGAAAAAGGTGCTTGGTGTTTTGAGAAAAGAGAAATTATTTCTTAAGATGTCTAAGTGTGAATTTGGAAAGACTTCTATTGTTTATTTGGGCCACATTGTAGGAGGAGGAGAGTTGAGAATTGATCCTTATAAAGTGGAAGCCATTGTGAATTGGCCCACTCCCAAATCAGTAACCAAGGTAAGAATTTTCTTCGATGCAACTCAGTATTGGAGAAAGTTTATTGCTAACTTTTCTGCCATAGGAGCTCCTCTGCATGCAATGACAAGTGTGAAGAAAGGCTTCCAATGGGGAGGCAAACAACAACAAGATTTTGAAGCTTTAAAAGATAAGATCAGTTCAGCTCCAGTCCTTGCATTACCGGATTTGAGACAACCATTCGAGATTCAAACTGATGCTAGTGATTATGCCATGGGTGCAGTACTTTTGCAGCATGGTAAGCCTATCTCTTTTCATTCTGAAACATTCAATGGTGCTGTAACTAATTATCCTACATATGAAAAATAGTTGTATGTGTTGGTACAAAGTGTCAAGAAGTGGAAACACTACTTTATGGGTAAAGAAATGATTATACATACTGATCATCAACCATTACAGTACTTGCAGTCGCAAACAAAATTGCAGCAATCACAACATTTCAGGTGGATGGGATTTCTTCAACAATTTCACTTGGTTATAAGGTACAAGAAAGGTATTTTCAATAAATTTGTTGATATGCTTTCAAGGCCAATTATAAGTGCTTCTACTTTGCTTAAAAAATATTCTATTATACATGAGAGTTACATAGAACAATATGCATCTGATCTTGATTTTCAAGATGTGTATGCTAGTTTGAGTGAAGGGAATCAAGTTAAGGAAAATGATTATCACATGCATAAAAATTGTTGTTTCATTTGGGAAAGTTGTATATACCACAAGGAGAAAGACTTAGTGTCATCAGAGAGGCTCATTCGTCTCTTATTGCTGGACACTTTGGGGTAAGAAAAATAGTGGCACATATACAGAGGTATTGTTATTGGCCTCACATGATAGATAGTGTGTCATGTTTTATAAGAGGTTGTACTATGCATGCAACAAGAAAGCCTAGCAATAGGAAGTTTGGGTTGTATACGCCACTATCGGTACCATCAAGGCCATGGGAGAGTGTCTCCATGGACTTTGTTGGAGGCCTACCTATGTCAAGAAAATAACATGAGTATATTTATGTAGTTGTTGATAGATTCAGTAATATGTGTATACTTATGCCATGTAAGAAAACTATTACTACTGAACAAACTGCTCAACTTTATTTTCAACATGTATGGGTTCATTATTGTTTGCCAACTTATATTGTTAGTGACAGGGATTCCAGGTTTGTTGGGAATTTTTGGTCAAATATTTGGAAGATGATGGACACAAAGTTGAAAAATGGTATTGCTTTTCATCTGCAAACTGATGGCCAAACCTAGGTGGCCAAACTGATGGCAAGGCTTTTGTTTGAGTTTCCTTGTTTAGCTCCACCATGTGTGTCTCATGAATCCTTCTACTAAACATTCTCACTAATGCCTTAGTAAAACTTGCATAATATGTAGTGTTTACATTCCTTAAAGACAAATATTCAAAGATCCACTAGGCATAGGCCTTACCTCTCATATGTAGCGCTGCAACTTTGATGGCTTCATCTTCCAGAATTTGGTGCTACTGCAAGAAGGTATATAACTCCTCCACCCAAGCTTTGGTTGAACATGTAGGTGAACCTTCAAAGGTAGATAGAAGAAATATATCATGTTGCTCTCTTTCCTTCACCTTGATCTTGCAAAACTCTGAAAAACTGAGATGATCTTGGAATTTCTGAGTTTGAGATTCATACACTTTCAGGGAATCACTAAGAGTTTCCCTCCTAGCAACCTCTTCTTCTCTTTCCATCTCTCTCATGGAAATCCTTGGCATGTGACTGCGCTGTGTATTATGGTGTGTGGCTACTTGCTCACACTTCTCATTTGACAATCTAGAGTTTGCCTTAGGTTCAAACTCTTTTGGAGATTCTCCATACATCTCCCTCCTTATCTTCTGGAGATCTTCATGAATGTTTTGCACAGATTTAGGAAGAAGCTTCGTAAGCCTATCCCCCTTGTCTCCTCCAACAGATGGAGTCTTTTTCCTGCTCATCTCTCTGTCTCCTTCTCGATGAGAATAGTAAGTGCAGCGTACTTCCTCTTCTATTTTCTTATCCTCCTTGGGGAGGTTCCTCATGGATCTGAAATATGATGAGATGAAACCCATCCTCTTCTGATCTCCTTATCTTCTGATTGGATCTGAAATCCACAGGCTAAGCCAAGATGACAGCTTTGATACCACTTTAATATCCCAAAACAGGATCTGCTAGCAAGGCATGACTGGAAAACACATTTTCCAGGAATGGTTGCTACAAATTTTGAAACCAGGACCTGGATCCCTTAGATAAATGTATCTAAGACCAAAATTCAATGGTTGGCTGAAAAGAAATCACTCTAGGTGGGTTAAACAGGTCTCCCACACCTAGTTGTCCTGAGAAAATGCCCAATTATGGGCCTGTAGCACATACAAGAACATACAATGGAGTAGCAGCGTTATATGAATGCAGAAATAGTTAAAGGATCCAAATAGCCATCATATTAGATCATAGCAGCAACAATGTATACAAATACTTGAGGAAACAATCCCTCAAGTGGGGCAATTCCTCCCTCAATATAACATATACATGATAACTGGAAGATACTGCTACATGAAGGAAGCCATGGCTATATCAGCCCAATTTATAGGAGACACTGCAACATGTTGAATTCTAAAACAAGGATATAACAATATATAGCTCAAGAAAGGTGGGGGAGCAAGCTCTCAAAACCTGAAAAACAATAGTACAACAATCCCTAAAAGGATTGGCTGAAATATATACAAAATGGAAAAATGCCAGAGTTGTTGGGTAGCAGCTGCAACTCAGAAAATATATGGAGATGTCTGAAGATGTTGTACAATCTGAAATTCACCTCCTCTAATGGATCTCTCAAGTGATAGGCTGATCCTAACACTGAAGATCTCACCCTCCAAAACAGTAGTGCAAACCCCCACTGCAGATACACACTAAAATAACGCAGTATAGAGAAGGGACTACACTGTTGGTGATGGGAGATGCTTGGCCTGATGCCAAGATATGAAAATCAGCTCTGAAACCTTCCTCACTAACCTTCCTGAGGAATAGAAGCTCCCTCCTCAGAAATATGAGCCAAGGAATGGTGTTGTGGAACCCTCCACTACAACACCCTACAACACAACGTTATACTTCAGCAGAAATAATGTTGTGACTAAAGGAGGTGGCTTGGACTTGAGCCTAGATGTGGAGAAATGAAGTTAAATCCTTCAAGAGGCCTCTCAAGAAGGAGAAGGAATCCTAAACAGGAATCCCTCATGCTAAACAACATTGCAACTCAGCTAAACAACCAGAGACTGCAAATAGTCTACAAGACAAATAATCAAATACTCAAACATATTTCCTCTATGGCTGCTCCTTCCTCCTTTTATGCAAGTGAATGCCTCTTTTCCCTAGACCCCACACATTATGGTTTCTTCCACAAGTGATCTTCCTCCCTCTCAAACTTCACTGTCTTCCCAAGCAATCCACACCCTCTTAGGCAGCGTTGTTGACTTGGTCAAACTTGACCTTGTCCTCATGCATTTTCCCCTTTTCACACTAGAAGGTGCAAAATAAAGATGCTCCATTGATCCCTTTCACACTATGAAGGATTTTATTCCTACTCATGGGTCTCACCCATTTTATTCACCTCCTAGATGGTATGAGAAAAATTAATGTTCAAATTAGCTTCATGCTAATTTTGCAACATTAAAAAATAATACACTCCTTTCAGATCATTAGCTTTGAATGTACCTATTTTGGTGTGGTTGTGTTCTTTAATTTCATTAGGATAATATTTTTTTCTTTTGAATTATTTTTCTTATTCAAATTGTGTGAAATTCTAGTTCAATGGATCTTGCTAAAAAACAAGGAAAAAAATCTTATAAGTATGAAAGCAGAAAAGAAAAGAAAAAATTGAGAGAAGGAATTAATGGATTATATTAAAACACAAAATAAATAAGAGAATACAATTACATATGATATACTCTACATATAGAACTAATATAGCAGTGAATCTAGAGATATTTGAACATGTGTTGAAAAGAAATGACACATAGTCCTAGTTAATTGGCATGCAGTCATCAGTTAATTGTCTCGTGAAAGTGTAGATTAGAAAAACTCATGCATGCACTTATGTAGTGCCCTATTGGTAATAAAAAAAAAAGGTTTTCATTCATTAGTTCACTCCACTAAATTAAATGAAGTATAAATAAGTATATGTAATATATCCAATATACCCTCTACCCCCCTCCCCAACCTAAAACACTACTAGAGAAAAATACAAGGAATGGGTTTTAGTAAAAAATCATGTAAGGTACCCATTTTATAATGCGTATAAGTAACATAAAATATTTGAAACAAAAGGAAATATGGAAAATAACACACAATACTAAAAAATAAATAAAAATACCTACATAATTGTGTTCTTCACTTGAAGTTGGTCTCAAATAAAGTGAAACTTATGCTTAGTGAAAGTATTTGTGAAGATGTCAGTGGTCTATGTAGAAGTGGGACTATACTCCATGTCAATGACCCCATTATGTATTAATCCTTAGATGTAGTGCATGTGGCCCTTATTTTATTTTGTTCCTTTCCATTGTACTAGAATTTTTCAAAACTTTAGTGTGTTTTCATTGTCACACCAGATGAAAATCAAATAATGAAATAGGTTACCACACTCAATGAGGAAGTTTTGCAACAAAATGAATTGAATGGAAATGTCAACTACACCTTTATATTCAACCTATACTGATGAAAAATAAATAATAGATTAATTTTTCATGGACCAACAAATTGGGCCAGATCCCAAACTGAGAACATATCCTAAAGTGAATTTTTTATCATTGTTACCACCATTCGAATCTAAAGCAGAGTGGAAAATGATATCCAAAGTAAATATTGTTACATAATGAATCCCATTTTTGATGGTTCCCTAGATATATCTAAGTATGTATTTGGTAGCGTTCCAATGCAACTCATGAGGCTTCTACATGTATCTGGAAATTTCACCTTTTTCATATGAGAGATTTGGATAAGAGTGAGTGATATAGAGGATATTTCCCACAAGTTTCTTGTACATGGTGAAATCAACCAAGGGTGTATCCTTGTTATCCCAAAGGAGCACCCATGATAATAAAGGTGTATTTTTTGGATTGCAACCACCTTCATTTTTTTTAAAGTGAATCGAGATATTTATCGCATAGTTGGATTGATCAATTTGTATCCATAAAACATTCTAGCTTATTTTAGTATAAGTAATGAGTGTGACAAACCCATATCTTTCATGCAACGATATTTTTATTAGAGAAATGGTTTAGGTTGAATTACCTGTGATTAAGATCATCTACCTAGAGCGTTATGATAAATAGAGAGTCAAATGTTCTCAACCTATCAAAATTCAAATTGAATTTACATTGAATATGATGTTGAGGGTAAATAGGAATCCATTTTAGCATACCATTCACTAGATGCCTACTTAAGTCCATATGAGACTTATTGTGTCAAAAAACTAAAGATGAATTCTTTATGTACACTTGCAGATATTCCATATAAATTTCCTCTTTGAAATAATTGTGAAGAAATACATTATTCACATATATGTGGTGAATATCCCACCTTTTTACTGTAATGGAAATATCCAACCAACTAGACTAGTCTATTTTTACCATTCAAGTAAAATTTTCATCATAATTGGTGACATGAACCTGCTAAAATCCTTTGGCCACCAACCTTTATTTGTATTTTCTCATAAGTCCATTTATTTCTTTCTTTGTGTTGTAGACCCACTTGAATTTGACACATTTACAATCTAATGGAAGCAAAACCAAGTCTCAAGTTTGGTTCTTAATGAGGATTTTTTTTTTCCATATTTGCTTCACAGAAAGGATTCCTTGTAGCTTCTACATAAGTTCGAAGGTTGGATGCTAGGAACATGTAGTAATGCATGGTAATAATTAGCTCTATAGTTGTGGGTGCATTAGGTGCTTCTTCAAATGGATACCTCATGGTATGATCACTCATGAGATTCCACTTATGTGCTAAAGTGGTTGAGAATATGAATATTCACATGCATGTTTATGATATCTTAAATTAGATTTAGAACATAGGTCTGAAATATAATATTAATGATAGGATGTGTTGTGGCTCCTATAGAAATCCTTGAGTTTCAAAATACCAGTGCCTAGGACATCTTGAAATCAAAGGTTAGATGTAGATAATTTTAAGGGTGCCTCTCATATAATATGAATTAAGATGATAATGGTTGTGGTGGTTCAAGAATGATGAAGACTCTGGAGTTTGATTCATGTGAATTACCCAATACTGCGAGAGGGCTCAGGAGGCTGTATGGCTCAGTGGCTTTTCAAGTGGGCCAAGTATGAAACGATGAGCAGAGGCTTTCAAAATATGTAGAGGTGATGAGAATGAACAGAGGAGGAACCCGCAAGAGACAAGCTTAAAATTCTTAAGAATCTGTCTCCCGTGAACTCAGAGGAAGCAGATCTAAGTGGAATGTGACCAACAATAGAGATCCATGGAGCGTGAATTAGGGGGGCACAACAAGTCTAACACATGAGTGTTATTCATACACGAATTCATGAATAAAAATGCATACCACTGGCAGCTACATTACACGAATCATCAAAGTAGCAGAAAATTGAAAGATGATTATATATAATAGGAGATTACTGATACATAAGAGAACATGGATACATACTACTCATTTCTCCATATGGAATCCACATAAACATAATTGTATATCATATTTAAAAAAAAAAACTCTCCCAAATATGTGTCTCAAAGCATAAAGAGCACAATCATATAGAACTATAGCAAAAAATTCTCCAAAATTCAGAACCCTTCTTTCATCTCTAAACTCCCTACATATAGAGTTCTCCCTAAGGGTTTACGATCGAATCAAATTTCATGATTGGCCCACACATGTGAAAATCAAAATATCATAACCAAATAGTAGAGCGTGCATCAAGAAATCACTCCCACAATAAAAAAAATCAAAACAGAATCAGGTGAAATCGAGATTTCAACAACCAAACATCATAATCAAATAGTAAAAGAGACAACATAGTTGGTCACAGAGGCCAAATCCTGGAATCTTCAAAATGGGGTGGCAAGGAGTAACCGTGAACAAGTGGGAAGTATGGCTTCCATCGCATGATTCCACCTGTTTTCGAAAGCCTCCACTCCCTTATTCTCATGATTTCCACTAACCGTTACGAAATAGTCAGCCATATTGCATGTGCCTAGCTCTTTAGCAGGGAGTTCTTGGGAAAACTGAATATACCATAGTCACATTTGTCTCACCAAAAACTCATGCTATGTTTGACTTTGTAAAACTAGAGACCGGGTTTCGAAGGAGGGGTTGAACTAGATCATGAGCCATCAGATGTGTGATAGGGAGCGGAGATGAGGGGAAGATGTCAAAGCAGAAAGTGAGGCCTGCGGCATTAACACACAGTGGGATGGTTAACATTGAAAAGAGTGGGACAAAGGTCATGGAAGGGCTATTGATGATGTGACAAGGAGGTGGGGCCCAAAATCATATTGCAATCGCAATCGGGAGTCGAGGAGTTTTTTTTTAATGAGAAACAGAGGTAAAAGTTGTGAATTGCGATGAGTAGAGAGGAGACGTGGAATGACAGAGGTGGTGCCACCAGAAAATCGTAATCGAGAGTGTTTTGTTATGAGAAATAGAGGTAAAATATGTGACTTGCAATGTGATATTTTCGATGAGCAGAGAGGAGACATGGCATGATGGAGGTGGGGCCACCCACAAATTGAAATCGAGAGTGTTTTGTTATGAGAAATGTAGGTAAAATTTGTGACTTGTGATGTGCGATGTGCGATGGTAGAAAGGTGATGTGGCATGACGAAGGCAAGGCCGCCCACAAATCATAATCATGGAATCGGGTGTTTGATATTATGAGGAACAGGGGGTAAACGTTATGAGTTGTGAAGTGCGATGTGCAATGGCGAAAAGGTGACATGGCATGGCAGAGGTGGGGACAGCCCATAAATCAAAATCGGGAGTGTTTTGTTATGAGAAACAGAGGTAAAAGCTGTGACTTGTGATGTGCGATGTCGAAAAGGTGAAGTGGCATGACGGAGGTGGGGCCACTCGCAAATTGCAATCGGGAGTGTTTGTGAAGGAGCGCAATGGTAACATGTATGGAGTTTTGTGATATGCAATCGAAGATTGAAGAATGGGCCCACACCAACGTTAAAATAGGATCACGCCTCATCCTTGTGATTTTCTTATAGGGGCCACTTCTCCACCTTGTGTGGGTCACAGGCCAACATTGGCTCCATCTGGGGACAACGTGTTGTTCTAAGTGCGTTGAGAACCTACAGACCTGAATGTCTATGCTTTATTGGGTGCATGGAGTCGCAAATGCATACTGTAAATCTGAACTAAGACTACAACTAGGTTGTGTACTACAAACTATCAAAACGGAAATCAATGTTGCACCCTGAAAATCTTGAATGTTGAAATCTGACCCATGCTAAAACTGAAATATGAAATACACTTGAAATGAAAACTGAAAAACAATCTGAAACTAAAACTAGAAAGATGATCATAGCACTAAGCTTATTTTCACACCTACCTACCCTAATCTACTAGAATTACTACTATTCTAAATGATACAATAATGCCAGTGTAACTAGGAAAGAAACTGCTCTAATAACTTTGTTCTTTCACTGTTTTTCACCAAACTCAGGAACAAACCTGTTAATGGTAATTGATAGAAATTCCTAGCTTGATCTTCATTGCAAGGAGTTTGGTAAACCTGAACAATAACAGAAATTCTGAAAAGGTATGGTGGCTTTGTGATCAATAATTTCTCAATATAGATAGCCACTGGATCAAGATACACTTGACCTATTTCTGAATATTCTAACCCAATCGATCCAACCTCATAACTTGGTACTGCACATGTGTTCTCCATGTCTTCAAACAACTCGGAACATATTTTCATTTTATCTGATGAATTTTGTGTTGATACTTATACTGAACTAGACAATATGGCAGACTGTTCGATCATATCCATATCATAGCAGCTTCTGAAATTACTACATGTACATGAAAACTCACTTTGAAAACTCCAACCATCCAACGTATCAACTATTGGGTCACGAAGTGCTTTAGATGATTGTAGCATTGGTGCCACTGATATATCATGATTTTTCCTATGATTATAAACCAAAATGTGACCAAGATTCCCTTTCACAATCTGAGATGAATTAAAGCATAAAGGTAGAGAATAAAACTGGATCAATTCTTCCTCTGTTTTCAAATTTGCCTCTCTGTTCCGCAAGTTCACTTCCACATCAAATGTAATATTTTTCGTTTCTTCAAGGGTTGCAATGTCCCTTTCTTTTACTTGAAATTTCATCTCTAGATTAAAGGCACCTGGGTAGTGCAAGAGAGCTACTCCTGGGGGTGGCCTTATATCAGCAGGCATTGAATAATACACCTTTTTGAACTTGACTGAAAAATAATTTACTGTCTACGCTGGCTGTCTTTTTAAATTTTCATACTCTTCTATGATAAGAAAGACATTTCCAATTATTACCCATCGACTTAGGAAAACTTGCATGAATTGATGAAATTTTCTCATGCTAGCAGCCGGAGGATTCTCAAACCAATTTTTAACATTACCTTACCATGGTAGGACAAACATCCTGATACATACATCATCTTCTTCCTTTACTAATGATTGTAATACATTGACTAAAGGATCATGGTAAACAAGCAACATAAGATCTTCTGGAAGATTTGTAACAGGAAAGCAAACCTCATTCAAAACTGCTGCTTTGCTTGGGTGTTAAAACTAATTCTCTTAAAACAACAAGGGAACCAATTATTTTTCCTCATTATCCACAGTAGTCAAGTGATCTAAATTTTCTTTATCATTCTCTTTTTCACACAGAAGCTTGCAAGGGAGTTGAAAACTCTCATTAATTTTAGGTGAAGGAACATGATTTGTAACAATCTGTTGTACTACTTCATTAACATCCAAGAAAGAAATTAATTATTGAGAACTCTTATGATTTTCTTCAAGGGCTGTAAATTGAGATAAGGTGCAACCTGAAAGAGAATTAGAGGGATGGTCTTCATCATGCAACTCTGATTGGTCTTTAATCTCTAAAGAAAACACTGCTTGTTGAAGATGTTCCTGTGGATCTAGAAAATTAAGCTCTGCTGCCTCTATTTTCGGATCACCAGGCTGTTGTTGATTTTTAGTGTTATCCTCTGGGAAACACTCTAGCTCTTCCCCTTATTCATGGAGGGTAACCTCACCTCCCTCTTCTTCAGAATAGGCTAGGAACTGGTTTTCTACATGCGGTCCAAAAACCACCATGGGTCGTTCTTCTTGGAGATTGAGGTTGTCAAGTCGAGGACTCACACCATGGGGCTGTATAAATCAGGACACCTAAGATTTGTATGAAGGTTTCTTCGGGAGCTCAATCTAGGGAACCGAGATCTTGACTTTCTCTAATTATTTCTGGAGCTTAAAGGTTGTGGGCAATTTTTCTGTAATAGCTTCTTTGGATTTTTCTTTAGGATGGTTGAGCAAGTTCAAAGTTATAGATGGGGAATTCTAATTTTTTAGAGGATCAACTTCTTGCTTTATGGAAGTGGATGAAGTGGCCTTATGAGGGGCTGACTCTTCTAATGGCTTCTTCCCTTTACTAGCAAGACTAGGAGGGGTTTGTTCTCTTGATATTGACTCTTCATTTTGTTCTTGCACTAGGCTTATCTTCTTGGAGGACTTGAGGTCATACTTCTTGTGGAGTTGATCCTGCATGAAATCCATGAACTATCTACAGTAATTGTCAATATCTTGATCTTCTGGAAGGACGTCCTTCTCTTCTTTCTCCCCTTGCAAGATGATTTCACCCTCCTCATCATCAGAGTAAGCAAGTAATTGATTCTCTTGAGTGTGTGTGACTTCCTCAGCCTGTACCTCCACTTCTCCCTCCAAGTATAGAGGAGGTTGAATGTGGTCTTGCTATTCCTTCCTATCCCGCTGCAACAACTACAAAGGGATCTTCTGATACTGAGGATTAAACCCTCAGTTTGGTTGGGACGAGGGGAATTTTTGGCCTCCAATTCAAGCTTAATCAAATTATTGGAAAGGTTCTTGATTAACTTATTCATTTCTTCAATTCTATACTCTTGTGATTCCCTCTCCTGATTTGAAGTAGAAGCCTCTTCCCTGTTTTTTCTTCTGGCTTCATGTTCTGTCTTCCCCTTAAATTTACCAGTAGAATAAAATTTTTCTTCTACCTCCAATGCATTAGTCTGAATTTGATCCATAGATGTGTATTTTCTTTCTCTTAGGGTGAACCCGAACTCTGTTTCGAAAGCTCCTGCAAAGACCACCTTGGCAGCTGCTTAGCGAGGATTTATTTCAGCAGGAAGATTATTATAGAGCTTATTAAACCTCTTTATGAATTCTGTTACATCCTCATTTTGTCTCTTCTTTAGAGCATTGAACTTGGTCAGAACGTATCTATGGTCCCTATTTTCTCCCATTTCAATGTGTGGACTATGTTATCGTCTAGAGACTTGAACCACTTATGAGCTTCTCCATCCAAGGATTGGATGAAAAGCCTTAACACCACATCTAAATGTTCTACATTTTCATTATCAGCAAAAGTGCAGAAGTTTTCAATATGTCTCTGAGCGGGCATACTATCTTCCCCTGTAAACCGCGGCAACAACTCTAGATAGTTTCGCGACATATAATTTAGAGGTTGGGGGAGGGCCAAGGGGGCATACTTGTTCAAAAGGAAACCTGACACAACCATCTGATATATAGGTGGGGTAGATGGTGGATTTGAATATGGTGTGAGGCCTGGTGAAATCCAGGATTACTTCTGATTAGGACTATTTGACAGTGGAATCGCCAAGGTGAGGAATAAACAACTCCCAACCCTTCCTGCTCACCTGTCTGAAGGGTGGAATTTATGTCGTCTCCCAGGGAAAATATTTCTTCATTCGTATCCCTGGAAAAAGTACCAAAAATATGTTGTGGCTTCTAGAGACACCCTTGAGTTGCAAAATACCAATGCCTAGGACATCTTGAAATCAGAGGTTAAATGTAGACAATTTTAAGGGTACCTCTGACAGAATATAAATTAAGAGGATAATGGTTGTGTTGGTTCAGGAATGATGAAGACTTTGGATTTTGATTCATGTGACTTACCCTATACAACGATAGGGCTCAGGGGGTTGTATGGATCAGTGGCTTTCAAATGGGCCAAGTATGAAACGATGAGAAGAGGCTTTCAAAATATTTAGAGGTGATGAGAAGGAATGGAGGAGGAACCCGCAAGAGACAGGCCTAAAAGTCTTAAGAATCTGCCTCCCGTGAACTCAGAGGAAGCGGATGTGAGCAGAATGTGACAAAAAATAGAAATTCGTGGAGCGTGAATTAAGGGGGCACAACAAGTCTAACACATGAGTGTTATTCATACACGAATTCATGAATAAAAATGCATACTATTGGCAGCTACATTACAAGAATCATCAAAGTAGAAAAACATTGAAAGATGATTATATATAACAGGATATTATTGATAAACAAGAGAACATAGATACATACTACTCATTGATCCATCTGGAATCCAAATAAACAACAATGTATATCATGTTATGTTCAAAACACAACTCTCCCAAATATGTGTCTCAGAGCATAAAGAGCACAGTCATACAAAACTACAACAAAAATTCTCCAAAATTCAAAACCCTTCTTTCATCTTTGAACTCCCTACATATAGAGTTCTCCCTGAGGGTTTATGATCGAATCAACTTTCATGATCAACCCACACATGTGAAAACCAAAATATCATAACCAAATCACAGAGTGTGCATCAAGAAGTCACTCCCATAATCAGAAAATCAAAACAGAATCAGGTAAAATTGAGATTTCAACAACAAAACATCATAATCAAACAGTAAAAGAGACAAAATAGTTGGCCACGGAGGCCAAATCCTGGAATCTTAAAAATAGGGCGGCGAGGATTAACCATGAACAGGTGGGAAGTATGTCTTCCATCACATGATTCCACCTGTTGTCGAAAGCCTCCACTACCTTATTCTCATGATTTCCCCTAACCGTTATGAAACGGCAAGTTGTGATGCACATGCCTAGCTCTTTAGTGGGGAGTTATTGGGAAAATTGAATATACCATACTTTCGTTTGCCCCACCAAAAACCCATGCTGTGTTTGATTTTGCAAAACCGGAGACTGAGTTTCGAAGGAGGGGCCAAACTAGATCATGATCTGTCAGATGTGTGATAGGGAGTGGAGATGAGGGTAAGATGGTGGAGCTGAAAGTGAGGCATGTGGCATTAACACATAGCGGGATGGTTAACACTGAAAATATCGCAACAAAGGCCATGGAAGGGTTATTGATGACATGGCAAGAAGGTGGGGCCCAAACTCATATTGCAAAATGCAATCGGGAGTCAGGGAGTGTTTTGTTATGAGAAATGGAGGTAAAAGTTGCAACATGCGATGTGCGATTTACGATGAGCGGAGAGTAGACGTGGCATGACGGAGGTGGGGACACTCAGAAATCACAATTGGGAGTCTTCTGTTATGATAAAAGGAGGTAAAATTTGTGACTTTCGATGTGCGATTTTCGATGAGCGGAGAGGAGACGTGGCATGACGGAGGTGGGGCCACCAAAAAATTGCAATTGAGAGTGTTTTGTTATGAGAAACGGAGGTAAAAGCTGTGAATTGCGATGTGCGATGTGTGATGGAGGAAAGGTGATGTGGCATGACGAAGGTGGGGCCGCCTGAAAATCACAATCAGGGAATTGGAAGTTTGATATTATGAGGAATAGGGGGTAAACGTTGTGAGTTTCGAAGTACGATGTGCGATGGTGGAAAGGTGGCATGGCATGACGTAGGTTGGGCCACCTGCAAATCGTAATCAGGAGTGTTTTGTTATGAGAAACAGAGGTAAAATCTGTGAATTGTGATGTGCGATGGCAGAAAGGTGACGTGGCATGACAGAGGTGGGGCCACCCACAAATCATAATCGGGAGTGTTTGTGAAGGATTGCAATGGTAACATGTATGGAGTTTTGCGATATGCGATCGGTGATTGAAGAAGGGGCTCACACCAACATTAAAAGCAGATCACACCACATCCCTGTTATTTTCTTATAGGGGCCACTTCTCCACCTTATGTGCAGTCATAGGCCAATAGGATGCATCATCCCTTAGATATACTATAGGAGGAAGCACAAAAGTTTCAGCATGTTTTTCCTTAAATGCATGCAAGGAACTTTCTTTGAAGTAGACATTCCTCTTAATGAAGATATTTTTTATTGAAATATTTGGTAGTTTGTATCTCTTCACACCATTTGAATATCATAAATATCCACTCTTTAGTTTGAGTCTCCAAATCCTTCCTCTTTTCTATAGGAATGCAAGCCCATGTGCAAGATCTAAAAATACAGAAATGTGTGACTTCTAGTTTCATGCCACTTCGTGTTTGACAAGGTGTTTTTCATGTAATAGTTTTGTTAGGAGATTGACTTTGCATGTATGAATCACAATTGATTTTTCATCCCAACATTTTGAAGTAAGAGACATTGCATGCAACACATCGCTTCCCATCTCTTTCAAGGATATGTTCTTCCTCTTGGCTACCTAATTTTGTTGACAAGTGTAAGGAATTCTGCTCTACAATTGTATTCCTGTGTCATCACAAAAATGTTGGATATCCTCATTAACATACTCCCCCCATTATATGTATGGAGAATCTTAATAATAGTTCTTGACTACTTCACTACACATGCCTTGAAATTAGTCATATTCTCAAACACTTCAAATTTGATTTTGATAAAATACACCCATCTATATTTCATGCAATCATCTATAAATGTCAATACATATCTATCTTTTCTCATGGAGGGATTTAGAAATGACCCCATAATATCATTGTGAACAATTTCCAAGGGAGAGGAGGGTCTCCATGCATACCCTATTTCCAAAATTTCTTGTGGATGCTTTCCAAGAGCACATCCTTCATGTAGGTTTTAACCCTGAACAGAAATTATCTACACATGAATCTTATAACAAAAAATAAACAATAGCGAGAGCATAAAACATAAAACAGATAAACACAGAGATTTTCCCCTGGATCCCAAATCGGGACGAGCAGCTTGATTTTTCATTATATTCCTTTTAGTGTTACAACACATATATATACATGCCGAAGATACATAAACCCCAATCCATTAACCCTGGAGTAGAACATAACCGTAGTTCCCTCGACCGGATCTACAAAATACCAGGGGCCAAAAACCATCGTACCCCAAAACCATGTGCAAAATCATGCACAAAACATGGGTGGGTCCGCTTATGAGTGGGTCCGCACACCAAACAAATTTTCGCCGGGGCGCTGTCCCAGACCCCAACAGTGGGGGCTACCTCCCCCCCTTTGCACTTCGTCACGCCCGCAACAATGTACGTCAGAAGGAATAAGTGAGCATTATAACACATACCCAACATTCTCCCACTTGTTGTTTTCTTTCCACAGGGGGCCACAGGAGAGCTTATTCATTGGGCTAATTCTTCAACACCCATTGTTTCTCTACACCAAGAGAACTTCTGAGTGCTCATAGACTTCGTCAATGCATCTGCAACATTCTTCAAAGTGTCCACCTTTACCAGCAACACCCTTTTAGCCTCAACCATATCTCTAACAAAGTGATATTGAACATCAATGTGCTTTGTATTTGAATGGTAAGTAGGGTTCTTAGCCAAGAAAATTGCACTTTGGCTATCACAGTCTATCCTTATAGCTTGTTGTACCAACCCCATACTTGAACACAATCTCTACAACCAAATTGCTTCCTTGCTTGCATGAGTGGCTACTATGTATTCTGCCTCTGTAGTTGAAAGAGCCACTACAGACTGTCTTTTACTCATCCAACTGACTGCACCTCCAAATAAGCTAAACACATACCCACTTGTAGATCTTCTTTGGTCCAGATCTCCAGCCCAGTCTGCATCAACAAAACCACGAATGTCCAACATTCTTTCCAATCCTGGTCTTCCCTGGTAGCACAAGCCATAATCACTAGTGCCACGTAAATATCCGAAAACCCGCTTCACTACTGTCCAATGCTCCTTCCCTGGGTTTGACATAAACCTGCTCAATACTCCCACTGCATGTGCAATGTCTGGTCTAGTACAGACCATTGCATACATCAGGCTACCCACTGCACTTGCATATGGCACACGGGACATATACTCCTCTTCTTCTTGTGTCTTGGGACACTGTTCAGCAGATAGCTTTACACCTACAGGAATAGGAACATTCACCGATTTACTATCCTGCATATTGAACCTCTGCAATATAGTCTCGACATACTTCCTCTGGTTTAACCAGAGCTTCCTCTTTGCCCAATCTCTCTTAATTTCCATGCCAAAAATATAGTTTGCAGCACCAAGATCCTTCATGTCGAATTTGGAGAACAGCTGGGTCTTCAAATATTGGATAATTTCTTTGTCATTTCCAATCAACAACATATCATCCACATACAAGACCAAATAAATAACACGGTCACCAATTAATTTAAAATAAACACAGTGATCCTCCTTGCTTCTGGTGAAGCCAAGTCCCCGTATATAGGTATCAAATTTCGGATACCACATCCTTGGTGACTGTTTTAACCCATACAGAGACTTCTTCAACCTGCATACTAGTTCTTTCTTACCCTTCACCATAAAGCCTTCAGGTTGCTTCATGTAGATCTCCTCTTCTAGATCCTCGTGAAGAAATGTTGTCTTCACATCCATCTGTTCTATCTCAAAATCAAATGCTGCAGCAACAGATAAAAGTAATCTAATAGAAGTAACCTTGGCAACAGGAGAAAAAATATCACCAAAATCAATTCCCGGCACCTGGGAATAACCTTTTGCTACCAACCGAGCTTTGTATTTCTCCACCTTGCCCTCTACATTCATCTTCTTCTTAAACACCCATTTGCTCCCAATGGGCTTCCTTCCAGCCGGCAACTCCACCAAATCCCATGCATCATTTTTGTGCAAGGATGTCATTTCATCAACCATGGCCTCCTTCCATAGTTTTCCATCCTCTGAATCTACTGCCTCCCTGACAGTTCTGGGTTCATCATCAGTTATAGTTAAGGCAAAACCTGAACAGAAAGCAGATGGACTATACCTTTCTGGTTGCCTTCTTTCCCGAACCGATCTTCTCAAAGCTGGAGTTTGTGGCTCTTCATCTTCTGAGTCTTCTTCTGTTGTAGAGTCTGATTCATCCTCCTTTAGCTCAAACTCTATCTTCTCATGTTCCTTTGGTAGGACTTCATGTTTAACAACATCTTTCACTTCTCTAAACACCACATCTCGGCTGTACACAACCTTCCTTGTTTCTGGGTTCCAAAGCTTGTAACCCTTTAAACCATCCTTATACCCAATAAAGATGCACCTTTCAGATTTATTATCCAACTTCGTCCTTTTCTCCTTTGGAACATGTACATATGCATCACATCCAAATACCCTTAGATGTGAAAGAGAGGGTTTCTTACCAGTCCATACCTCATGTGGAGTCTTATCCTCCAACGCTGATGAAGGAGATCTATTAACTAAGTAACATGCAGTCTCCACTGCCTCTGCCCATAATTCTTGTCCTAACCCGGTACCACTGAGCATGCTTCTTGCCTTTTCCATCAGTGTTCTATTCATTCTTTCTGCAACTCCATTTTTCTAAGGTGTGTATGGAGTAGTCTTCTGCCGTGCTATACCACACTTCTTACAGAACTCTTCAAATTCCTTCTTGCAGAACTCCCCACCATTATCTGTCCTCAGCGCCTTTATCTTCTTCTCTGTCTGGTTTTCCACCAGAGCCTTAAATTTTTTAAATCTGTCAAAGACTTCAGATTTCTTCCTCAAGAAATATATCCATGTATTCCTTGAGAAGTCATCTATGAATGAAACATAGTACACAGAATTTCCCGGTGATGGAACTTACACAGGTCCAAACACATCATTGTGCATAAGTTCCAATATTTTGTTCACCCTCTTAGCACCAGAAGGAAAACTCACCCGATTATGCTTCCCATATACACAATTTTCATAGAAATCGAAGTCCAGAGAGAAATTAGAGATACCTTCTACCATACAATTTCTATGCAGTTTCTGAAGGCCCTTCTCTCCAATATGTCCAAGCCTTTGATGCCATAGTATGCTCTTTTCTCCAGAGACAACTAGATTTCATCTACTTTCGTGAACCACATAATCATATAATTCCATCAATAACAGTGCTACCTTGTAGCTTGTACAGAGTTCCAGTCCGAACTCCCCGCATTAATACCAGTGCTCCCCGAACCATCTTGCAGGAATCTTTTTCGAACACTGTTTTTACACCCGCATCATCCATCTTGCTTACAGAAATCAGATTTCTGGCCAATGCAGGAATATGTAGAACACCATGAAGTGTTCTAATCCTTCCACCTTGTAGCTTCGGCTTGACCTTTCCACGTCTGACGATTTTGGCCTTCCTATCATCCCCTAGGAAGACATCACCATCATATTTCTCATACTCGCAGAACCACTCCCTATGGGGAGTGAAGTGAAAGGATGCACCTGAGTCAATCAACCATGACTCATGATCTACATGTGTATTTGAAGAAGAAGCCAAATACATATCCCCACCTTCATCCGAGGTGGTTTTTTCCTCTGCAGAAGGAGCATCATCAGATCCGTTTCCTTTCTCAGGAGACTTATATATACCATCCTTTTTGAAGTGCCCTTCCTTTCCATATTTGCAGCACAACTTTACATGTTTTCTTGGAGATTTAGATCTCCCACTCAATAAATTATTTTTATTTCTGTCCTGGGACCGTCCTCATATAGACAAGGCATCTCCATTCTGGGCCTCCATATTTTTCTGTCTCATTTCCTTCGACAGCAAGGCTAAGACAATTTCATCAAAATTCAAGGTATTTGTATTGCTACCTATTGCAACAACTAGACTATCCCACGAATCTCGTAAAGAACACAACAAATTGATGCACTTATATTCATCTGAGATTTTAATATCAATAGATGACAAATGACTCACCACAGTATTTAAGGCATTCAGATGCTCTGTCATCGAGTCTCCATCTTTCATCCTCAAAGTTATACAAATTTTTTTTTTCCGCAAGAAACAGCTCGGGTTGTCAGACTTAGATTTCAAGTGCTGAAGTCTCCAAGTTTTTCCTACCAAATTCTTTGTCAGAGCCCAGATCGTCTACTTTGCTCAATCTCCAGACACAAACTGCATTGGGTGCCCAGCCCGACCTGCCTAGCCTTCATCCCATACGTTACTTTACGCATACCCATCTACCGCGATCCACTGATCTTTATCCACCAGCAGATCCTCCATCTTGAGCCTCCACAACTCAAAACTCTGACCATTAAATTTCTCGATCTCTATCTTTCCACTGCTCGCCATCTTCTTTCACCGCAAGAATCGATCCCGCAGATCTCCCACTAAACAGGGTCTACCTCAGGCCCGAGCAAAAAACCCTCAGCAGTAAAGGCATCCCCTTGAAGCTGAAACATCTTTGATACCAAATGTAGGTTTTAACCCTGAACAGAAATTATCTACACACGAATCTTATAACAGAAAATAAAAAATAGCGAGAGCATAAAACATAAAACAGATAAACACAGAGATTTTCCCCTGGATCCCAAATCGGGACGACCAGCTTGATTTTTCATTATATTTCTTTTAGTGTTACAACACATATATATACATGCCGGAGCATACATAAACCCCAATCCATTAACCCTGGATTAGAACATAACCGTAGTTCCCCTGACCGGATCTACAAAAATACCAGGGGCCGAAAACCATCGAACCCCAAAACCATGTGCAAAACCATGCACAAAACCATGGGGTGGACTTCCATGAGTGGGTCCGCACATCAAAACAATTTTTTCTAAGGCCGTCTGACCTCACTGGGGGCTGTCTCCTCCTCAGGACTTCTCATCAGGTCTGTGCACAACAGATAGCGTGGGGCTAGTCATGGAAAGAATATAACACATACCCAACACTTCACAAAATCCATTGGAAATTTCTGTGGCAAATAGGCCTTTTAACATCCCCTATTTTCTAAATTAATGCATGTACTTCAAATTTAAATGTCCAAATATTTCATGCTAAATTATAATTTCATAATTTGTATGTCACGTTATTAAAGTAGAATCTCATTAAGGAGAAAATTTATAAAAGGCTTATAGATGAGACTTATGATTTACTTTACCAACTGTAATTTTGGAGTTATCTTGCATGTCATATATGCTCACTAAATCTAAGGTGAATTCAACTCTCCTTCCAATTCCTATATGTATCATTTGTGCACAAAGAGAATATTTATTGAAAGCTTTAGAGTATGAAAACATTTTGAAACTTCCATATCAAAGATCTATTCCCCCTTATCCAATTACCTCTATTGGAGAATAATCTCCATTGAGAATAAAAGGAACAATGTATGGTCTTGAAGATGAAGGAGCATATTTTTTGGCTACCATGTGATGTGAAGCTCAAAAATCTACAGTTCATCCATCAGAAGAAGAATTAACGTTCATTCCTCCTTGTTTCAAGTTCTCTTTCTTCTTGTTTTTTATTGGTACTCTATGAAATATAGTCACCAAGATTATTTTTCTAAATAATCTATGCCATGAGATCAATGTTTTTCTTCATGCATCATGATTCCATATGGTAACCATAGTCACAATAGATGAATTTTGATTTCCCCTTCTTTCCCTTGTTTTCCTTTAAGCTGGTAGGTTCATCTAGAGGTTTGGGATTACCTCCCTTTCATGGATTTGATTCCTTTGCCTTTGGATTGCTAGTTGAATTTTGAGTTTTCCTTTCCCCTTTCATGCACAAGTGCATGGGATTTATAAATTTTCAATGTTCTCATCTTTATGAACTTATCATGTTCATGTATCAAGGACTAAATAAAAACATTGAATGTGGGCATCTTTCATGTTGGTCCTATTGCAAGCTTGATTGTGTGAAAAGTAGAGAAAATTACAGGATATTATGGACCCAATTTTGACAGTAGTGAATGCATTAATTTTCATTCTTGCTTGGATTTATCTGCATCCTTTACACTATAGTAACAAGGATATGAACCTTTGTTACAATAAAATTGTCACCATGATGTTTTACTATCTGTATGGGTTCATCATTACTCATACAATATTCCCTTAGAAGTCTACAAACATCAAGTTCCTAAAACCAAGCCTTTAAATTGAGAGAAAAGCTTATAAAAGTCATAAAAATACTTGTACCGCACTTTCTCTTAATATTACCTGCGGTGCCGCATCTGTTACTTTTAGAACATGCGGAACCGGCCGCACTTTCTCTTCATTTAAGGTGCGGTTCCCTGTAAAAGGTAAAGTGAAGGTGGAAGTAAAATTTGGAAGCCCAGCTAGTTGAATCTGGAAGCTTCTGGAAGCAATTATTCGGTGGAAAGTTCGCTCCTTTCATGTACATTCATCCCTCCATTAAAGGAGCCTACCACTTGGTATGTGGAACTTAATCCCTTGAAAGAGGATTCTATCCCCTCTTATTTGGAGCTGCAACCTCTTCTCTTGGGATATAAATTGAGGCCATAGTTCAGCCTCAAGGGGAGTTGGGCTTTGAGATTTTTTGAGGAGAATTGATGGAGAAACTCAGACTCTCTTAACTGATTATCATATGGGAATGATTACACACTCATGTTTATGTTGGTCAAGAGAGTGCAAAGGCTTGTCAAAGTAGAGGAAACGCTTGTTCTGGACCCCAGAAGGACCTGTATGACATCAAGGCGAACACGGTTGTAACGCTTCTTCTTTCATCAAAGATAATACAAATGGATCTTGTTTTCTTAATGAGTTGTTTATTTAAATGGCTTATTTATTGAATTCATTGACCATCAAGATAGGTTTATGGTTTATGAATTGATCTATATTATGCAGGTGCTTCTGATTCTTTCATGTTTTTGATTGCAGATCCCTAAAGGAGACGTATTCAAAGTGACAGGAAAGAAGACTACGATCAGCGCTGGAATACAGGTAAGTCCTAAATCCTTCATTATAGATAATTCTAGATCAATTATAATCTAGAGAAAGTAGTTTACATCTGTCTGTTTGTTGCTAGTTATCGTAAGATGCTAGGGAGATCTGTCTTGTCCGCAAGAACGATTTATCCATCTGAAAAATTGGCGACTCCGCTGGGGAATGGATCTTGAACTTAGTTTTCATTTTATTTTTGACTTGTCAAATTATTTTTCTGATTTTGATTGATTGATACTGGCTTGAGTAATTTATTCCTGTAGAATCCCTGAAAAGTGCTTTAGAATTTTTTATTTTTCTTTAAGTTTTCTGGTCTCCGCACTTTGTCTTTAGGCATAGTGCGGTCATCTCCACTGTTTTTCTGTATACATAGTGCGGCACCGCACCTGTTTACACTAAAACTTGCAGACCCTGAAATTTTTTTTGAAAAACTTAAAATTCTCTTTTCCAGGATTGGTTTGTAGGATTCTCTGTTTATACCTAGACTTGTATGTTCTGTCAGAAAGCTTTTTCTGAGAGTTTCTTTCAGCATTTTTAAGTTTTGAATGTTTTTCTACAAGATCTGCATGTTATAAGTGATTTTTGCTTTGTCTTTGTGTCACTCAAAGATCAGAAACCTCTGTATACCTTAGATCACTGGTATTTCATTGTTTTCTTTTTTAGTCTTTGACTTCATAGCAGAAATTGTTTTATGAGAATTAGATCCCATTTTCTCATTTGCAAATCTTTAAAAAACTTTTTCATTAAGTTTTGAATTTCACTTAAAAAACCATACTTGGATGTTTTTGAGTTTTTTCTCATTTCAGCAAAGAATTTCTTGGTTTGATTACAAACTAAGAAAAGCATGCTCAAAATATTTAAAGTTTTTGATTTCAGATTTGATTCTTAGAATTTTTAGATCTCGAAATTAGTGTTTTTAGTTTTGAGTGTTATTTCTAGAAATTGTAGTTTTCTTTTGGAGAATGTTTTATTGTAGTTTTGATCTTGAAGAATAAAGGGATTTATTTTTGAGCAATTGATCATTTTGAGTTCTCATGAAATAAGATTTATTTTCATATGTTCTTGTTTTGAAGGAAAGAATTGTTTTAAAAGATTGCATTTCTCAACTTTTTCTTTTAGATAGAATTCATTGAAAGGAAATGATTTGTTTCTCATAATAGATGCATTTTTAGTGTGTTTTGAGTGGGGTCACTACATATCATCAAAGTTTCACTTTCGCACCTATTTTCCTAAGAAACAGCCTATTAAAATCAACGCTTAAATTAAAATCAATCTAGTAATTTTTATATTTCTAGGACTCTTTTCACCAACATAGCTTAGGCTAGTGTCTTGGAGTAGGGAGTAGTTAACTCTCCGAGACAATTAAAACAAACAAGTAGTTGATCTTGCGGTAGGAAAAGTCCAATAGTAGTTTGTATGCTCTGGGAAGCTCCTCCTAAAGGAGTCAAGCACAAGATCATATCTGAACCAGTGAGGTGATCAATTCTATCTCATTGGGAACAATAGAAGATGTGCGCGTATTAACAATGGTAAACCTCAGATTTACCATTTTCGAGGAGCCTAGGGTCACTTGTCGGTATACCTTGGATTATGTCAAGGAGCCTTCAAGGGGATTGAGCTTTGTTACTCTGCCCTTGCGCGTATATCGGATCGTATATTGTTCCCCCAGGTATATTTTTTCCTGTTGGTGACCTTAGTGGCCATAAACTTTAAGATTTTTTCCTAAGGTGATGGTGGACGAAAGATCCCACTGTACCTGGAGCAGACGTCTACTAGACTCACTTGGACTCTCCAGAGGGTTATCTTCACTCAAGATGGTTTAAGTGGAGAAACTTGCATCGGTCTGTTTCATTAAGCAGGTTGTCGGGGTAACTGTTCCAACCGCCATTTCTACATTAAATACTACGATGTTGGATTTCATCACCAACTAGTGTTTTTAGTGTGGGAATCTACTGTTTGTGTGTGGTTTGATCTCCTAGATTTTATAAGTGTTTGATCATTTGTTTGTCTCCTTAGTGACTTTAGGACTTTTGATTTAAATTTTATTTGATTGCGTGTGATTAATAGTTTTTAATCATGGTTGAATTACCAAGAAAATTGTGTAGACTTCAGGGGAAACCCCCTGAGTATACACCAAGCTAACTTGAAGGACTAAGAGCTCTGGTAGCACATACTACTAGCAGAATTAGATCAACGGAACTAGGAGAATCATCCATAATTACTCATCCTAATTATCATGAAGTAAATCAATCAGAAACAACAAAATATATTCAAGAGCCAATTTCCATTTCCGAAGTTACTAACATTGCTTCTGCAACCGGTGAATTAGCTGAAGAACCTTAAATTTCTAAGCTAGAAACCGAACCTGCTGCGTTGGAATCATCTTCAGGATTTGTTACTCCAACTTCTAGTGATCATGATTCTCCTAGAGTAAGACATCGCATTATTGAAAACCTTCCTTCTAATCTCATATGCATTGAAGAACTTGTTGGTCCAGACGAAGACGTAGTTCTTCCCAAAACCCAAGAAAATTTAAATCTTAGAGAGTGTGAATCAATATTCTATAGTCCTTTTAGAACTGACGCTTGGTATTTATCATTGAAATATTTTTTACAAAACGTAGGTATTACTTATTCACCACCCCGAATTCCTTTTTACCCTACACCGAGAGGTTATCAACCTTCATTCGCTATATCGGGTGAGTCATCTATGTTTTCTGAATCTCCAAAAACATTTTTATACGGTGGTTTGTCTGTTCCTTCGATATACTATTCGTTCTCTGGTACCTTCTCAAGAGCAGCTCCTCAACCAATTTAACAAGTGTTATCATCTGATACAAATGAAACAAACACTGGCACGTTGAACACAGAACATATTTTTATGATGTCTGGCAATATTCCAAATCCTCAACCTCAAGGAAGTCAGTTACCACCTGGGGGGCAACCTCAAGGTAGTCAATTACCACCCGGAGGGCAACCTCAGGGTAATTTTTTACCACCTATAGGTCAAACTATAGGACAATATTTCCTACCTAGGGAGCAACCCCAAAGACAATACATACCTTAAGGTCAAAATCAACCCCAAGGATAGTACATACCTCAAGGTCAATATCAACCCCAAGGACAGTACATACCTCAGGGTCAATATCAACCCCAGATTCTGTACATGCCTCAGAGTCAATATCAACCTCAGGGTCAGTACCCAGCTCAAGGTTTTCAACCTCCTTCAGGTCAACCATTATTACAAGGAGCTGGAAATTTTCCAGTTAATTATCAAACATATGTTCAACATAGTTATGGTCCTGCATATGCACAACCTTCTATGGGTCAATACCCCGGAATTAATATGGTGTGGGATCCATCTCAAATTCAACAGACTTTACAACCCAATGTGCAGTTATCTAATCAACTTGGATAACCCATAGGTTCTGGTCCAACCCAGCAACCTGTCCAGCCTACCATTCAAGTCTCTGCACCTAGTTTTTTCAGCAGCCTGGGCCTAGTACACCTAGAACTTCGCCTCAAACTTCTGCTGCTGCTACAACTTCTGTTCAACCAACCACACCTATTTATGGAGTATCTGCAGCTCCTGTTTCTACTACCCCTGTATCAAGGAAAATTCCTCAAGTATCTGTGCCACAGTCAGGACCTACAATTCAGACTACAACCCAGATGCCTACAGGACAATCTGGTATGAGTATGGTTCTCACTAGTCAACCATAATTTACTTATCAACCGTACCAGGGGCAGTATCAATTTGGACATACTACAAAAAATCCAACATATTATTATTAGCCATATCCCAGGTATACTTATCAAGTTCCTGAACAACCCCAGTATGGTCTAGTTAATCCTGGTTATCCAAGAGGTTTCACAATTCCCAATGCAAATCCAATTCCAGAATATCCTGGATATCCTCCTCCTAGAACTATTTTGATCACACAAGGTTATCAAGACCCTAGCCATCGGTTACTGTTCATAGCAACTTTAGATTTACCTGATTTATCGTGCCTTACAAATGATCTGATCTTTTATCTTCCGTATTGGTTGCCGATGCCTAATAATTTGCCCAGTGATATTCCAAAATTTGAAGGTAATTTAGGAGAAGATCCATCTAATCACATTATGAATTATCACCTCTGGTGTGCATCTAATTCACTAATCGATGATTCGATTCGGTTACATCTTTTTCAGAGAACTTGCATTGGTCTAGCTGCCAAATGGTACATTGAGTTACCACGAGGCTCATTTAATAATTTTAATGCACTAGCTACTAATTTCTTAACCCATTTTCAGTTGCCTGTTAGATATGACAATGGCACAGAACTGTTGACCTCATTAAAACAATCTGCGTCTACGTACATATTTGATCACATTCATGAATGGAGACGTAGGAAACGTTTGGTGAAAGTTTTTATTCTGGATCAAATTTTGGCTGAATGGTTCATCAAATCGTTATTACCCAAAATTACTGAAGATGTGGCCAAAGGAGGCATTGTTACAGAAGAGAAAGTCATTGCTTAAGCTCAGTACCTTGATCTTATATATACACAATCAGGTACTTTGTATGACAAAATCCCCGATTTACCAAAACCTGGTCAATTAACTACAACTCCTTCAGGCTCTCATGCCGCTGATGGTGTAATTGGTTCTGTTAACACTGGAAAGAGTAAGAAGAAATATTTTAAGACGACTTCTCCTATTATAACTTTAATCGATTCACCCAAAGGAGATTCTTCCATTGAAACTTCCACCGATATTCATGTTGTAGAATCATCTACAGCTAAACCTAAAACTGGTGGTAAGAAGAAAGGTAAGAATAAAAACAAAAAATCATCTTCAAAAGATAAAAATGATAAAACTAAACCAACTAACGATAAACAAAAACCTCGTTATCCTTGTCTGGTCTGTGATGAGGATCGTTTTACCAAAGAGTGCCCACATAGAGCCGAGGTATTGAAATTCGTTAAGGGTTCGTCCACACCTGCTATCTTGAAGGATCCTTTTCCTGCTCAAGATAGTAATATGATTAGATCTTCCTCGAATACGCTAGAGGATATCTTAATGGTTGCGATGAGATCGCAAGATTATGGTAGTAAAAATACTTTTGGTGGTAAAGAAGTAGAAAATTCTAATTTAGCATCAACTACATCTCCCTCAGTTTCTGATCTGCTACAGATCGAAAAACTGAATCCTGACTTAGTAATCAAACCACCTGCTAAAGGTGTACTTCATAAATCATCTTTTAATCCACATGCGAGCACTGCTCAGAACTACAATATTCTTGAAGACTTGGAGATTTCCCCTTCAGCAATGTCAGGTTTGGAAGTGCTGCAATCATGCCCAGCCCAAAGAAAATTACTATTGTCAGCCATAGGAGCCGTAGACCTTCAGGATTCAAACCTAATGATCTTCGGTTTAGATAATTTTACACCCCGCCTACCCCATCAAATGTCTTTTCAGATTCCAGTAATAGTAAAAAACAAATGTTGCTTTCGTACTGTTGTTGATGAAGGGGCTTCTATGTGTATCATGTCGTTAAAATGTTGGAAATCACTTGGTTCTCCGAAAATTAACCAATCGTCGACTATCCTCAAAGCTTTTGATGGAAGAGGTTTCCATTCGTATGGTATTTTACAGGATCTACCTATAGAGGTCGAAGGAAAAACCGTTAATCTAGATGTGGAAGTGGTTGATTCCCCTCTGGATTACAACCTTCTCCTGGGCCATAGTTGGTCTTACACCATGACTATTTTTGTATCGTCAGTCTTTCGTCTCATCATGTTTCCTCATAAAGGAAAGATCATTAAAATAGATCAGCTCTCATATTATTCATCCGACCCAACCGCTACTGATAGCATCCAACATGGCAGAAAATTGACTATCCCTTATAAAGATGTTGGAGTGGGTTTAATTAAAGATTCTATTTTACTGGGAACTTTTTCCCTGCCTGCTCTAGACGTACCACCTCGTATTGCTAATATCAATATGATTACATCAAGTACTATTTCCTTTGATGATCTTTGGATAGTACCTTCAGACTCAGAACTAGATTCTTTCGATGGCGCGATGCCTTTGAGTCCTTTTGAATTAGCATATCAGGCCATACAGTCATTTTTTGATACTCCTTCAACTAAACCTAATCTAGTGAATGTGATCAATGAGGAATCACTTTCGATATCGAGCTCAGCTTTGACATCAATTATGGATCTTGTTCAAAAAGTGTTCAATATTGATGAGCATATTTGTGAATTTTGTCTATAGAATAATTACCATGGGAAGATCTACATCATCGATCTTCGTTTTTACCTGATCTCGATCATTTTAACATTGATTTTTCCTCCATTTTCACCGCTGATTATGTCAATGGACCTCAGAATCCTCTCACGAATTTAGATTCTAAATTGAACTTAGCAAACATATCTACGACAGTTCCTATTGACATCTCAGTAAAACCAAGAATTGTTAAAAACATTCATATAGGTGCTTCTTGTATGCCAGATGAACTCCAAGCATATAAAGCCCTATTTCAGGAATTCTGTGACATTTTTGCCTGGTCATATGAAGAAATTCCAGGCATCGATCCATCAATTGTTGTTCATGAAATTAAAACATACCCGGATGCTAAACCTGTCCGAAAAATATTATGTCAGATACATCTGCGAAAAGCTGTCGCTATTAAAGAAGAAGTTGAAAAATTACTTCGTGCAGGTTTTATTTATCCAATTCCTTTAACGGATTGGGTATCTAATATTGTTCCTATTAATAAAAAACAAGGGACAATACGAGTATGTATTGATTATAGGGATATAAATCGAGCTTGTCCCAAAGACAATTATCCAACCCCTTATATCGATCAAATTATTGACGATTATGCCAAAAGTGAAATGTTTTCATTTATGGATGGATTTTCGGGCTACAATAAAATCAACATACTCCCTGCTGATCAACCCAAAACAACGTTCATTTGTCCGTGGGGAAATTTTTCTTACTGCAAATTACCTTTTGGACTTAAGAATGTTGTCGCAACTTTTCAGAGGGCAATGTCTTATGCATTTCATGAAATTAAACACATTGTGCAACCCTATCTCAATGATTTAACTGCTCATTCATCGCGCAGAGAAGATCACCTTACTCATCTATGGGCTATCTTTATGAGATGTAGGTATTATAGGATTCACCTGAATCCTCACAAATGTGTCTTTTGTGTTGAATCTGGATGATTGTTGGGATTTTTTGTCTTAAAGGAAGGCATTTGTGTCGACCATCGAAGGTTGAGGCTATCATCAAATTACCTCCTCCTTATACTCTTCGCCAACTCCAAATTTTTCAAGGGAAAGCGAACTTTTTACGTCGATTCATTCCTAACTATGCTGAGTTAACCAAAGGTTTTACCAGGTTGTTAAAGCATAATATTCCTTTCTTTTGGGACGAGATCACTGATTGATATTTTGATGCTCTTAAACATGCTTTGACCCATGCACCATTATTGCATCCTCCCAATTACAACCAGGATTAATTTTTATATTTAGTAACCTCCAATTCTACGATTGGCATGGTCTTAGTTCAGGAAGATGAATTCCACAACGAACATTTGATTTATTATCTCATTCGCAATCTGCATCCGACCGAAATCAAGTACTCACATGTGGATAAATTGGCCTTGGCAGCCGTTAAAGCTATCCAATGATTCTGTCATTACATAATGCTATGCAAAACAACAGTGATTTCTGATTGTAACCCTATGATGTATATTTTGACCAAATAACTGCTAGGGGGAAAATACTCCAAATGGATTGTTATCCTACAGGAGTTTGATTTTGAATTTGAAAAATCCAAATCAAAGAAATCATTGGTATTTTTTGAAATTATGTGTGACTTCCCAAGTGCTGACACGGAAACTATGGCAGAACATCTGATCGCAGATGAATCTTTGTTTCTTATTAGTACCATCGATCCTTGGTATCGAGATATCATAATTTATCTCCAAACCCAAACTTTTCGGCCCGAACTGTCATGGTCCCAACGACAAAAAATCTGTTTCCAGTCTCAGCAATATCATATTGTTGGTGGCACACTATACCATCGTGATGCGGACTCTATTTTTCGACGTTGTCTAACCCTTGACGAAGCTGAATTTTTTTTAAATGACTGTCACTCTGCAGCATGTGGCGGTCATATGTTTGGGTATGCCACAGCCTAAAAGATACTGCGCACTTGCTATTTTTGGATGTACTTATTTAAATATTGTATTTATGCTATCCGAAAATGCCACAACTGTCAAATATTTGATCGCAAGATGTGTGCACCACCTGCTCCTTTTCACCCTATAATTGTTGTCAGTCCTTTTGCAAAATGGGGCATTGACTTCATTACATGTAACCCTCACTCGGACGGGGGGGCATGGTATATTATTCTCGCAGTAGATTATTTTACCAAATGGGCTGAGGCGATGCCTACATTTGCGGCAGATGGCAAAACTACAGCTACTTTTGTGTTCAATCATGTGATTGCTCATTTCGGTGTACCCCAAGTGATAATTACTGACCATGGGAGTCATTTTCAAAACATCATGATGACCAAACTAACTGATCAACTTGGCCTGCGCCATGACAGTTCTACACCATATTATTCGCAAGCAAATGGTCTGGTTTCAAAGCTATCAATAAATTTTTAGTCACCATGATCAAACGAATCATCGGGATTCATAAATCGAATTGGCACACCATGCTCTTTTCAGCACTTTGGGCATATCGAACCTCAGCAAAAACATCGACAGGTTTTACCCCTTTTCAACTGGTTTACGGTTTAGAAGCGGTATTACTGATTGAATGCGAGATACCGTCACTCCAACTAGCCATAGAATTACTACCGACCACTTCTGAAGTGGAGAAACACTTTTTGTACTTAGCTCAATTAGATGAGAATCGGCGCACCGCTACATTAGCTACCAAAACTCATGCGAAACGAATGAAAGCTCAGTATGATAGAAGTGTTACGCCTCGTATTTTCTCAGAAGGAGACCTAGTCTTGGTTTATGATCAAGCTAACGACAAGCTAGGGGCTGGGAAATTTCAACCCATGTGGCATGGTCCTTATATTTTCAAGTGACATCTTACAGAAGGGGCCTATTAACTGATTGACTTTGACGGGGTCTCTTTAGGCAAACCCAGAAATGGGCTTTATCTGAAGAGATATTACGCTTGATTCTTGTGTGGAGACTTCCCTGTATATTAGTTATTTTCATAAACTGGTGTGTTGTAGATTAGAAAGCGTGCCTAGTTTAAAGTGTACTTTTACCACTATCCCTGCTTATCTGGATCACTCTTGATTTTGTAGATGTCGACATCCCTTAAAACATACATTGGTTTTGTTTATGGTGCATGTCGTAGTACACAAAACATTTCTTCCGCAGCTTGGGTTATTTATTCACCCACTGATGAGTTGGTATCTATGCATGGGGTAAGCCTCGGTCAAACGACGAACAATATTGCAGATTATAGCACAGTTATTGAGTTATTGTCTGGATCCATTTCATTTGAAATTTGAAGTTTGATCATTAGGTTAGATTTTGAACTCGTTGTATTATAATTAAATAGAGTATATGCAATTAAAAACCCAGTGTTGTTAAGATTATTTTTGAAATTTCATCTCTTGGAACGAGAATTTGATTATATTGAGTATCAACATATTCCGAGAAATTTAAACACATTAGCTGATGCAGTAGCTTCTAGTGTTATAAACAGACATTTGCAATAATTAAATAAGTAGATCAAAATAACATTCGATAACATGTTAAGCCAGATAACTATAAATAGTAGCAATATCATAGCATAAGAGTAGTGTTTTCAAAAATGTTACATCGTCCTCGATCATAGGTTCAAAACGCCTTATGATCAGAAAAAAGTGATACAAAAAATGATACAAGTCTACAAAATCAATAATCCACTATTCGTGGTGATGATCAGGATAAAACACTACAACCCGTGCCACCTTGCTCAGAAATCTCCTGAACGGTCCCGGAACCTCGATAACATATCTCTGTAAGTGGAGCGGAATGTCATCTATGGTAGTATTTGGAATATCTAAAGTCAATCGCTCTAGATGGCTTTCCAAGTCGGTAAGGACCTCTGTTGTCTGATCCTGTGGTGGTGGTGGTGCTGCAGCTGGCTTCCTGTCAAAAGGATGGAGAGTGGCTGGTCGACATAGACCCACATCTGCATTTGAAATTTTTGTCATCAGTTTTGGATGATTCAAAAAACAAAATAAAAATTAGAATTTAGAACATGTCAAAAATATTTTTACCTGACTCATCCCACTGTGTCCCTGGAGGAAGAGACATCTCTCGATCGCCATGGAAATCTATCCCAGCATAAGGAAAATATTCTCTATCAAGACTTGATTCTCCAACTAATTGAAATATGCCAAGGTAAAACGAACACCCGTCAGGTTTATTTCAGACAAAAGCTCCGTTAGTCATCAGTATTTTTCCATGTTAGTGATGACTTGTTCAATAGCCTAGTTTTCCAACAGTTGATCTTAAAATTTTTCAAATTTTCCAGCTGGGAAAACACCCATAAAACCTTTTTTCTCTCCTTCCTTTTCAGTTCGCCGATGACAAGTTGAAATCCCATTATCAAATCCTGCCTAACCTCAGCCATACTAAGTCTGCCTGTCAGCTCTAAAAGAGACAATCCAAATCTGTTCAAAAAGTCTCCCCCTAAGTTAGGTAGTGGCGCTTTAAGGCATTTCACCCTTGGCAACCATCAAAAGGCCAAAAAACCTCCATCTACTACAGACCAATCATAACAGACCTCCCAATCTGCTAATGAAGTTAGTCACAACTCTAAGTCGCGCCACTTACACGCCCCTAAGTATTAGCAATGCATAGACCATAAATCTCAAGCTGATTTTAGGTGTTTTATACTGTTTATGGATTCTACAAGCACAAGAAACATGTCATCATCTCAGTAGAAAATTTTTGACTCCACATTAGAAGAACAACTGCTTCTCAATGTGAACATGAGCCTGAGATACATCTGCAGGGCAGAGAGTTATTCATCAAACTCTTGCAGCTTCATTCAGCATGAAAACACAGTAGAAGAAAGACAACACTGTCAAACAGACTTGAAATTTGTCATGGCCAAGAAACTCCTTCATCTATAAGCAGAGGGTTAAGGCACCTCCTTCATCTACAAGTAGAGGGCGATGGCTGATGTTGACTTGAAAAGTTGCAAACTGACTGTAAGACAAGTTTGTTTTTAAAATAGTGAAACAGTAACTGCAGGTTTCCAAGGAAAAGTGATGATTAAGAAACAGGGCTAAGATCAGAAATGTTCAAATCAGAAGAAAGCAAAGTTTTTAGGTCTTATGTCCTAAGAAAGAAGATAAATTGAAGTTTCAGGCATCATCATCATGGTGCAACAAAAAGAGACTCCATTGATCAAAGCTATCATAACAAAACATCTCTGCAGGGGTGCTAGTATGAATGGCACAAATCAGTGCTGAGCAAGAAGACACTTCAGTAAAAAAGGACCTCTGTGTACTCTTATGTTTCTGTTGGGTTGTGGAATATAGTCTATGGTTTCTAGATAAACATAGAGAAAAAGCAGGCAAGTAGTACACAGCCCCCAGACATAAGCCATCTTGATATCATTCAAAGCGCCAGTGCAAGTCCAGGTGTTGCAATCCACAATCCACCACAAAGACAAGTGTATTCTTCATATGCAGCAGGGTTGGTGATTTCAGAGTTTCATTAGGAGGAAAATGGCTAATAAAAGCCTTGATGTCTGTGAGAAATTCTAGCTGCCATTTCACACCTCATATATTTGTCTCCTCAACACAAAGATATGAACAGGTGCCTTTTCAAATCTGTTTATAACAGCTGACACAGAAAATCTGGCTTATCTCCTCAAGAGGCATTACAGTTGAAACTATTGTTCATAATATGCAAAAGGGTGCTTTGACCTACTGTCAGTTTTTGGAAAGCTTGAGACAAACATAGGTCTTCATTAGGTAAAGATCAAGAGGCACCATATTGGTATGTTTTGAGCAGAGAAAAGTGTGTTGGAATCAGCACCCTCCTTGATCAACAGAAAATGGAAAAGTCTGAATAAATGCAAAAAAATTGTTAACACCTACAGTTGGAGAAAAAACTGATGAAACACCTGGAGGTAGAGATTGTCAAACCAAGTTAAAAAGATAAGCCATCTCTTTTCAAATGACAAAGCAATTTTCAGTGTTTTTCTTGACAGATTTAGAGTGGGTTTTACATAATAAATATCATCAACAGTGTTAAAACAAAGTGATAGAGGATGATCCACAGTTCATTAGGGTTTTTCTCAAAGTTGGAGCTTCAGTGTTAAATTATCACCAAAGGGACAAATATTAGCAGAAATTACCTTTTTGAATCTATATGCAGGAGTGAAAACAATTTTAACCTTTTCAAAATAGGTTTGCTTGCTATAAAAAGATTGGTACATATTAACATGGTTTAAGAGCATGAAAGACGTGCTGCCAACATCATCTCAAAAGGATAGATCCCTCTCAAATACAGGCTATATCATTCAGGTTTCAAAAAATGCACCAAAGGCATATTTGAAGAAAAGAAAAAACTTTGAAAGCCCTTACAAAGACTAACCGAGAGGTTTGATTTCATTTTGCATTTCAAATTAACAAAATGACCGTTGGGGTTTTTCACCTTTTTAAAGGAATAAATCGAAGTGGAAAACTCATTTTCAAGTTCTCCAAGCAGATCGAGCCATCTCTCTGCAATTTCCAAATGGCAAGCGAAGTTTTCAAGTCAAATTTTAAAGTTTTTCAGAGCTGGACCACCGCGCGGCACTCCTGGGCAAGTTTTTTGCACTACATAACAAGCGCGCGCGGCACTCCTGTAGCCGCACGCGGCACTCCTATAGCCGCGGTCACGGGCGCCCGAAAACCAAATCTTGCGTGGCGTTTTTCTTTCTAAGAGTGCCGCGCATGTTTCCGGCCTCTAACACGCTTTCCAAACTTCCTCCAAGGTGATTTCAACTCACTAAAAGGGTTTTGCATCATATTCTGAGGTACTTTGCACAGTTCCCCCTTGAATTCACGTTTGATAGATAATGTTTGGAGGCCAAGGAAATCGGGTTTCAAGCAGTTATGTGTGAAGTGACTGTGTTAAAGCGGAATAGGGTATTTTATTTCAAAACAGGCTTGTGGGTTTTTGACTGCTTGAAAACCTTTGTTACTACCACATAAGCATTTCAAACTATGCCAACTCTGTCCTTTAAACACAAGAAGCTTGGATTGTTTTTAGCCCCTTTGCTTGACTGAGTTTATATTGTTAAATATATTGGTGGACTGCATATGAGGGTTAAGGTTTCGATCAAGGGGAGCTTCTCGACATTGACCTGCTACAATTTTTGGTATCACAGTACAGAAACATCTTTAAACTCTGTCATCATCTATGTAAACAGTGTTTTTTCTGTGTAAACATCTATTATTCAAAACTGTGCTAGAGTGTTGATATGCTGATTAAGTGTTTAAAGGGAAAAGAAAATGCGTTGAACTAAAAACTACGTTTTCACTTTCCTCTAACAAGACAAAGGTGTTTTATTCCTCAAAACATAAAAAAGCAGGTTACCCCTATCAACCACAGAAAAGGACAGTTGTTCACTATGTATACTTTTGACTGCCTTTTTTGTTCTTCAAACTCATTTGAGAAGTTGTTTTTCAGAGGGTACAAAGGCATTTTTCTAGAGAGACACGAATTCTATATTGAAAAGAGAGCTTTGATTGTTTGAAAGGATAAAACTCCTACAACTTTTTCTTGAAAACCTTTGAAACATTTTGTCACCTTTGTTCTATAAAACAGTGAAATTGACTGTGTCTGCACTAAAGGTGACTATATATGATATGAGCTTTGTTGATTTATTGGCTTACTAGACAAAGGCAGGATTGAGAAGTTGAAAATTTTACCATTGGCCAAAGATACGAAATAGGTTGTTGAGCTCCAAACAACACAGAGCAAGGTGACTTTGTCACTATACACAACGATTTCACCTAACAACCTATCTTCATTTCATTGTGTTTTCTCTTATTAGAAGGTCTGCTGGCTGAAATACATATCAAAGGTAGGAAGGCCACATTGTAAAGGAGCAGAGGTTTTGTATTCAGAAGGAAATTTTGCACTAGCATCCAACAAAAACATTGTTTCCTTATCAAAACAGTGGGTTGACAGAGTTTAGCTTAAAGAAGGGCAGTTTAAAAGCAGTGAGACAGTTTGGTGCTTCAAGAGCATATTTAGCCCAAAATGCCGCCCAGGCAAGACAACAGAAGTGGTTTACACAAGATATATGAGCCAATTTATACTGAGGAGGTCAATGCACATCCATCCATCCTCTTCAATTTTCATGAGGTAGGTTGTCTGGATTTCTGCCAAAGAGTACAGGAGGTCAAAATTTTCTCGCCTTTGACACACCTATGTGCCTTGAGGTTCCAAAGCAAACATTTTCAGGTGGCAGACCTTGATTTCAAGTTTTCCCCGAGGTCGGTATCTAAAGCTACGAAAATCCCATATCATGGCGAGAAATGGTTCAAGCAGGCCTATCTAGATTTGGATGACTACAAGCCTTTCATCAAGCCCGAGCACAGATAAAAATGCATTGCCATTTTTCCTTTTTCTCATCTTCTTGCCAGCTATGCTCCTCTGATGAAGATAATAATGAAGTATTTTACTTGTGAAGGGAGATTTACCAAAGTTTATGCCTATCATGTCCGACTATTGATGCATTTCACTAGAACTAGGCAGCTCAATCTCCCTTAATTTTTGTGCAAGAGCATCGAGAAAATGGCATCCTTAGTTTAGAAGAAGCCTCCATCTCATCAAATAGCTTCTCTCTTCCATCATTATCTGATCAAAATCATCATTCTTCATCAGCTGGAGAAGAAAGGGGTTTCTTGGGATGTTTTTATCAGTCACCCGGATTTCTCCACTATTCCTCCAGTCCATATATCTCCCACCCCGCCTATTCATTGCCCTTTACCTTTATCCAGCAGGCCTACTCCTAGAAGGATCAGGATCACCACAGAATAGTCAGGACAACGTGAAGAGGAGGGGCATGAACAGGTAGAGAAAGAGGAGGACAAACATGAAGGAAGTGATGAAGGACAACAGCTTGATTTTGATGGTCAGGGGCAGCAGCTTGAGCCACTAGGTGAGCATGGAGTTGAAACACAGCAGTAGCTTGATGTTGTTGAACAGGGGCAGAAGTTTGAACAGCATGATGAAGGTGAGTAGCAGCAGCAGTCCTCTCATGATACATTACAGCCTCCTCAAGTTGCACAACAGCTTCAAGAGGAAGGGCTTTTTTCGGAAGGTGACAAACAAAGTGACAAGGGCAAGGCCATCATGCTTTCCTCTCCCGAGAAGACTAAGCCCAAGATAGCAAAGAAGCAAATGCTCAAGGTGGTTACTCCAAAAGTAACAAGAGCTATCCGGAGCAAAAGAAAATCGCCCAAGAAACCTCTCACTAGCATTCCAAGAAGGAAAAGTGCAAGATTAGCCCTCAAGGGCAAAGGGAAAGGCAAGATAGGAGAAAGTCAAGAACATGGAGGTGCATTGGCTATCATCCCAATCCAAAGTGATGACAACGATAATGAAGCCCGCATTCTTGAAAACCTTCTAATCCATCGAGAGGGTCAAATTGAAGCATTGGAGAATGACCTTCATCGGGCAAAGACCTTCAATCATTTCTTGGAGATCCAAAATAAACAAATGAGTGTCCATATGGCTGTCCATGAGGCACGAGAAATCAAATACAAGAATGAGGCTGCTAAAGCACAAGTAAGGATAGAGGAGCTCATCGGTGAGTTTGATGAAGATGAAGAAGAAGACCAGCCTAGGCGGAAGAGGCCTAGAACCATAGGGCTTAAAAGAGCCCTGGATAAGCAAAAGGAAGAAGAACAGGCCCATCTTCAATATTTTCCCCTCACTGCACTACTTGAGCAAGAAATTGAAGAAAATAAGGAGGCATGGCTAGAAAGAGCCAATAAACATTTGGAGATGAAGCTTGAGAAGGCAAACAGAGACCTGGAGCTGCAAAGGAAGATGACACAACACTATCAAAAGCTAAATCAGTTTGCTCGGCGCAAGCTAAAGGCCACCCAAGAGAAACTGAAGGAAGCAAAGGGGAAGCGCCCGGCACGGAAAGGGAAGAATGGCACATCAGCACTCGACATTTTGGCTTCAGCTTCGGAAAATGCTGCTAAGGACCCTTGAGGGTGATGCACACCAATTTTGGGCCCATTTTGACAACTTTTAGTTTTTTGGCATTTTTAAGTTTTTGATCAAAAACTCATAAATTCGCCATTTCATTTTGAGGATTCATCAAGGGAGGAGAATGGTATCATCAGATGCCATAGTTTCATGAGCATGTCCTCAGCTATTTTCAGAGCATTTGGAGATCATTTTCTCCCTCAAAACGGCGAAAAGGGCTCTCTTTTTGCACACTCTGCCCGGTCTATCAGCAGACTGTAATTTTCTGGCTTTTTACACACAGGTGCAGATTTGGAGGACTTTCAGGCATTGAATTGGGGAAATTTTAGTTGCTCCGGAAAGTAGACACTCAGAGCTTTCCAATGAGCTATCATGTGCCTCGTTGCGACACCGGGAAGGCTGCCAAATGTTTCCAGCAAGTCAGGGGACCTTTTGCTGATGAAAATTTGAAGTATTTTTGTAATTTTTGAACCTCTAAAATCTGTTTTTTCCAAATGTGCGTTTAGCTATTTTTGCACATGAAAAATGATGTAAAGTCAATATAATTCCCATTTTTAGCATTTTTTAGATATTTTATGAGATATTTTGTGCCTTGGGCTTTGCAAAGCCTCAAGGACAAGTTTAGATATTTTGATTAGGCCAATGAGGATGCAAGTTGAACCATGAGGTTTTCCTCACTTGAGCCTATATATTCCAAAGGCTTTCATTGTAAAACAGGGCTGAACTTGAGAAGAGAAGCAATATATGGTCATATGAGCTTTGGAAGAAAATACTTGTGTTATGCTTTGGATTGCCACTTGGATGTTCTTAGATGAATGATGAGGGATTGTTGATGGATTCCATGACATGGTAGAATGGTATAGTGTCCCTTGCTTTGTTGTTGTCTTCTAGTTTTCATTCATGAATACATGTTTCTTGCTTGCTATAGATCAGTAGAGAAAAAATTTGAGATATGCCCATGGAGGCACCTCAAATTTCCTGAATCTTCAGAGCCTTCATGTTTTCTTCTTCCTTAGTTGCATTAAAGAATTCTTAACTGCTCTTTAACAACTTGAGGATATTGTTGCTTGTTTCATTCATAGTTCTATACATGCTAAGTATGACTTACGGTACGCCCTGCTTACCTATGGCTAGCTATAGTTCCATCCATGAAATTTCTCTTTGACCGATTAGATTATCATCTTGTTGAACCAAGGAGGCCTAGTTTCGATCTAGCCCTTTGCCTAAAACTATGCAAATCTTGTTGTTCAAAGTGCCCAATAACTTGAAGTACTGTGTTTAGGCGTTCCGGCATAGTAAGTTAAGTTGTTTGTCTTCATTAAGTGTTTTCCCCAAAGTCTGATAGCCATTTCCCAAAGTTAGAGGGTCTTATACTTCTATGCATGGCTTGAATGTTTATTTCTATGTATTGATTAGCTTGTAGTTACATTTTGCATGATTAATGGTTTGCCCTACCATGTTTATGTTATCTATTAAACTAGTTATGCTTGAAACTCTTTGTTGTTCACAAACTTGATGTCCATTTACTCCATTTTGCCCAAAGATCCTTTCTACCTTGAATCAAATCGGCCCTTCAACAACTTTGTATCACCGTCTTATAGCTTTCTTGACCTTTTCGACCCCATAGCCCGGTTGATCTGACATCTTTTTACCTATATTATATCTTTGATCAGTTTCATCCCTCACAACTTAAAAAACCAAAAACTCACTTCATAACTAGCCTAATATCAGAATACCATAAGCAAACACACCGACATCCGTTACACATATAGAGAGAGCACTCTCTGAGTCCAGGAAGGCTAGGTCCTTGGGCTCCAAAGCTTGGTTTGATGTTACATCGTCATTTGGCTTGCCAATCGGCCAAATCACTGGGATCTCTAAGGCCATCAATGCAACCCATCGAACCATTCGAGGCTATTTGACTCTACCATGATCAACTACAATAAGTTGTGGGGCCAATGAAGGAATCCTCTCTAGAGAAAATGTAACCACGATCGCTCCATATCCAAAAATTTTCAACTTCGCGTTTTTTGCTCTAGTCAGTTGGCCTTTGCCATTAGCCAACACTGCCTCACACCAATTGAAAATGGTGCCTCTAAAGCAGTCAACGGTAGTTTTCATTTGGGATCTTATAGCAACATGTGGAGCTGCACTCCCACACAACCTGGTTACTATAAATGCAACCACTTTCAGCTCAGGATGAATAATGGTTTTTATGTCAATACGTTTATCCTTGGGGTTTACTTCTTCATTGAAAAATTATTCTTGAAGGCTAGCGACAAACTGGCCACCTGCCCTAGCCCCAAACAAAGAGAGTGGCTCGCCCCTCTTGGATAAACCAGTGAGGAAGTATATATCTTTCGGCTCAATTTCGAGCCGGTGACCTCTAATGATAAAGAATTGTTCCTATATGTCCCATTTGTTGACTAGCCAGGTAAGCAAATCCACTTGAGCCCTCATACCTTGAATGGCCCAAATTTTGTACAAGCCGCATTCTCTAAAAATGCGTAATGTAGGCGGATGTAACATGGCCGCATCATCAACTTCATCATGCTCACATTCTCGCCACACAAGCATTGTCAATATCCTGCAATGGACAAATTGAAAGGTTAAAAACAATTTGAATGGGAAAATTTGGTTTAAATTGGAAGATTTGTTCATTTTATTTTTTCTTGCGGCACCTTCGCACTTTATGCATAAAAACAGTGCGTGGATCTACACGTATCTTATGCGTAAGGTGTGGGACCATGACAATTTTCCCTTTGTAAAATTGTCGGGGTCTGCAGGCTTCATATGTCTTACCTATGGACCCCCGTGAACGAATTTTCGAATCTATTTTCCTCCTAAGAAATCAATCTAAGCCCTAAATTGAGAAAGTAAACAGACAAAAATGAAGCTAAGGATGATGTGGATTACCTAGAACTGACGGTTTTTTATTCTGATGGGCGAATCTTCCGCAATCTTCTCCGAAACGTTTCTTACCAAAGGCTCTCAATTCTCACTCTGAAATAAAATGGTAAAAATGATTTAAAAAAACTCCATTTTATAAGAATTTTTGAATAAATAAAATATTATTTTATTTCTTTTTCACTTTGAAAAGTGGTTTTCCAAATTATTTTTATTAATCATAAACAGGTATGTTTAATTTTTGAGTTTTTGTGAAGAATACAAGATTTTTTGGGTGAAATGGTCATTTTGACAAAGGAGTATACTTTTTATCACTTTTTCGAACTCAGTAAAAATTATGAAAAAGTGAATGAGTACATTTTTTTATCACTTTTTCGAACTCATTAAAACTTACAGAAAAAAGCGAAACTACTGAGTATACTTTTATCACTTTTTCGGCCTCTTAAAAATTACGAAAAAGTGAAAACCTGGAGTTCTCTTTTAAGCCCTTTTGAGACTCTCTAAAGATGAAAATATTTCCAAGTACTTGACTATTCTAACTTGTTAAAGGAAATGAACAATCTTCCTTTTAGTATAAGTTTACCCCTTTTCCAGAATGAAATGGACTATTTACAAAAAAGGTATACGTTGACTAATCATGGTCAATAGAGTTCTCTCCTGTATTATTTTATCCTTTTTCGGGCTTGAAAGACTAAGTTTACGAAAAAGTACACCCACAGAGTTTTCTTAAGTTTTTTCTTTTGACTCCCTAAAATTGAAAAACACCGAGTTTCCCCTATATTGGACTCGTTAAAATTTAATAGTAAAGGACCTGTCAATTACAAACAGGAATGAACCACTCCTTCTTAGGGTTCGATTTTAAACTAAGTTGGACTCATCCGAAGGATGAGCTTATATAACAAGAAAATGTTATTCTCCTCAAGCTTGTAAAAAATAAAGAAGTATTTGCCAGAAATGGTGGGGAAAAAAGAGAGAAAACGAATCCGTTTGTCACACTTTGTTTAAAAAGCAGTTTATCTCTCTTGAACACGACACTTTTAGTCACACTTCTGTCTGGGTTGGGAAAATCCTTTGCCTATCAGTTAATCAAACCATATTGAAAGTCTTCAGCCGGTTTCTGTGTATTATCTTAGGTAAATTATTCCCAAACAATCTGCAGTTTCATTATGTGTTCAAGAGGACAGTTCAAATAAACCATTCATTGCAAACATTTGTCTCCATTCATGTTGACCATCCCTGAGTCAGTCCTTGCAAAATACTTCTACAAAACTTGATCTAATGGTTTCGTGTCGTGGGCTTTCCTACGACGGATCACTTTCTATCGACGACAGCTCATCATCTAGGAAGTTGATCTAGAATCTTTCAGTACCTTGGAATCTTCATGCCTTAATAGCAGGTTTATCTCCTTCGATGACAGGTTGCATCATTGACCTTCGATCGAATGATTCCATGAAATGTTTGAATTCAGATCATTTATTCACATTTCATGGATTGTACTGAGTACTTTGAGAGCCATTATCATTATTGGTGGTTTCTCCAACACTTGTTAACAGTTCACATCATTGGCTGGTAATCAAGTGGTTTCTACCATGCTCGACTTCGACATAATCAATCGCATGGATAGAATCATACTAGTTCGGGTAGCGGAATCAAGACCCTGGTTCTAGTTTCCACCATCCAGGCTAGGAGGAGTTTTATTATTCATTATGTAGTAGACTATTCATAAACAGATGGTTGCGTCCATAATGTGTTTACATTATTGATGTGATAGTAAGATCATTTCTACATCAAAACAAGTTTTAATTAGTATTTGATCTGAGTATGAGAATGCCTACCTCAGCGATGATATATGTGTGTGTGTGTGTGTTTTGCATTGAATGTTTTTACAGGATTCTGACTGGGGTGTCCACAAGCTAATCCTTGAAATGATAAAGCACATAACTCTTTGAATGGTCTCAGACTTTGCACTTTAGGGGGCAATCTGTTACATTAAAATTGTCACCATGATGTTTTACTGTCTGTATGGGTTCATCATTACTCATACAATACTCCCTTAGAAGTCTACAAACATCAAGTTCCTAAAACCGAGCCTTGAAATTGAGAGAAAAGCTTATAAAAGTCATAAAAATACTTGTACCGCACTTTCTCTTAGTATTACCTGCAGTGTCGCATTTGTTGCTTTTAGAACATGCAGAACCAGACGCACTTTCTGTTCATTTAAGGTGCGGTTCCCTGTAAAAGGTAAAGTGAAGGCGGAAGTAAAATTTGGAAGCCCAGCTAGTTGAATCTTGAAGCTTCTGGAAGCAATTATTCGGTGGAAAGTTCGCTCCTTTCATGTACATTCATCCCTCCATTAAAGGAGCCTACCCCTTGCTATGTGGAACTTAATCCCTTTGAAAGATGATTCTATACCCTCTTATTTGGAGCTGCAACTTTTTCTCTTTTGCTATAAATTGAGGCCATAATTCAGCCTCAAGGGGAGTTAGGCTTTGAGATTTTTTGAGTTGAATTGCTGGAGAAAATCAGACTCTCTTAATGTAGAAATTTGAATAACTGATATATTATTCACCGAGGTTCTCCTGATCACACACTATTTTAACTTCATGCACAATACAGAATCTCTTCTACCATTGATCATTAATTGCGGAAATAAAAACAATCGCATGCGCACATTAAAACCATAAACAATCACACATATGAACATAGTATTTCATGGGAAAGCTTAAAGCTGAAAACCCCCAACTATCTGTATATTATATGTCATAGAGATAATGTAACAATCATTGTACAAAGCTCCTCACAAGCTCTCAGCACAACCTCCAATTGCTACACACTAATCAAGCTAGATCTAGCAAAACACATGCTCCAATCTCTGCCACCTGATAGCCAGCCTCTATTGCGTAATCAATGTTGAAGAATGGCTCATAAATAACTTCGAACCACCTGGCTTGTACTGCGCAATCCTCATTGGCTTCTCCAATCACTGGTTGTTGCAAATATGCAACAGTATAGTCACAACTGATAGTTAACCTACTCTTTCACCTATCTCTGCACTGGTCTCCACTGAAACTGTCCATGCACCGAAGTTAACTGATGTATTCTTTAGTTGATTAATGAGTTTATAATTAGTGAATTAATTAATAATTAATTCACACCACTCTCACTAATTGTATCAATCAGTTAAACTAGATACAAATAGCTCAACTATGTTTAGATTAGTTAAACTGAACACAACTCCATTAACTTCCCCAATCAACTCCACCAAACTCCGTCACATGAGTTCTAACTGAAGTATCCATGCAATAGCTCCACTTAACCCTCAGGAATAGCGTAATTCCTTCTGTCAGCTCCTGTGCCACATCTGTGCACTTAACTGAAGTGCTCCAAGAGAATAAGACAATGTTTATAGTCCAAATATTATTAAGAGCTAATAATATTCGACATATCTATTTTTAGACTGGCAATCTAAAAATAGATTCCGCCCAATATGTCTAAAAATAGAATTCCATCTATTTTTTCCAACTTGACCAACCATCCACAAATAGCATCCTGCAACTCATAGAACATGATCCATATGTCTAAAAATAGACATAGTCTAAAAACAGACTTTGCGCCAAAAATAGCCTGCGGGCCCACTTAGTGAAGGCGACTTCTTTCCACTAAGCTCATCATCTTGTTGCAATCTCAACACTCCCTCTCAACAAGATAAGGATTATCTGCCACCCCTATCCTACCTCTGTGGTATTCAAATTTGCTCCTGGTGAGCGCCTTCGTCAAGATATCAACATCCTGATCCTTCGTGGGAATGTATGAAAGTAACATGATCTTCCACTGCACACAATCTCTGATATGATGATACCGAATGTCAATGTGTTTAGATCTATCATGAAATACTGGATTAACCAAGAGTTTGATGCAACTCTGATTATCACAATAAATCACAGTAGGCTCTAAGTGTGAACCGAACAACCCGACCAGGATCTTCCTCATCCATATAGCCTCGCATGCAGCCAAACTCGTTGCCATATACTCGGCCTCTGCTGAACTGAGTGCCACGGATCTCTGCTTCCTACTGTACCAAGAAACTGCTATCAACCCGATACTGAAAATCCCTCCAGATGTGCTCTTTCTGTCCGTTGGGCTCCCTGCCCAATCTGCATCTGTGAAGCCACATAGCCTCACCTCATCCGACTGTCTGTACCATAATCCATATCCCGATGTGCCTCTGAGATATCTCAATACATGCTTGCTTGCCTTCCAGTAGAGCTTGGTAGGCTTAACCATAGCTTGTGAAAGCTGGTTAACATCATAGCATATGTCGGGTCGTGTATTGACCAGATACATAAGCGACCCCACCAACTGTTGATAAATAGTGGCATCCACTACCTCTGCCGATGTAGCATCCTCTTTCCTCCAACCACCAGGAAGAGGAGTGTCGATAGGCTTGCAGCCATGCATGTTGAACTTCTCCAGTATCTCTCGGGCATACTTGCCTTGAGACACAAATACCATCATCAGCTCACAATCAATCCTGTGAAATAATGAAGGAGGCCTAGTCCTTCATTCAAACTTTTTCGCAATTCAAACTTTTTCGCAAGATCACTAAAGCATGAGTGTATCAAATAAATATCACTGCCAAAATCAAATCATCTACATAAAGTACAATGATCAGCAACTTACCCTCCACCACAATCTGGTATAGGTTCGGATCCGCCTCACTCTTGGAGAATCCAAATCCGGTAAAGTAACTATCGATCCATGTGTACCAAGTATGAGGTGCTTGTTTCAACCCATGCAGCGCTCTTTTGAGCCTGCACACATGTGACTCGCTATCAAAGTCCTCGAAACTGGTCAGCTTCTTACCCCACTCTCCTGACCATCTGTTGTGTGAATGCCTTCACATTCATCTCATTAATGTAAGCACTTTATCGTGTTCCAGAGTATAGCACCATGGTTGAATACTCATTTGATAGGCAAAGGTTTCCATAACTCCATTCCCTCAATCAGGAGAAGCCTCTGCAACAATCTCGCTCAGATTTCTCCATACACTCGTCACCGTTTGCTTCACTTTGTAGATCCATCTCACCCTCCATCGTATTCTACTGGACAATCTCCATGCACCTAGCTCGGCTAATCGAATCATATACTCTTCCACCATGGCATCTACCCATGCGGATCCTCCGCCTTCCTCAAAAGAGGATGAGCCACATAGATACACTTGCCTATAAGAGCCATGTATCTATACCGTCGTGGGACTGGGCTTCGTCTACACCGTGATGTAGGTGCTCCTATACAACCTTCTCTGCATCTTGAGCCAGTCGCTCAGCTTCTATAGTGCGCTTCCGCCCTCTGATGGTTGGCGCTGCTTGAGTGGTCTCTTCCACTCCATAAACCTCATCTTGTGGCTGATCCACATCCTGAGACTCATCCTTAGGAACTAATAGCTCCTCATCTGCATGCAAGTGTGGCTCCCTCTCAAGCGAACACTTCATGGCTTTCTCCTCATGAAATTTGATATCCCTTCGCACAACAGTCTTGCGACTGTCTGGAAAATACACACGATAGTCAGTACTGCACCCCACAAATATCCCAACCGCGGTCGATCCAACTTCTTCCGGCATCCTTCATCACTTCCCGGCATCCTTCATAACATGAATGTAAACAGAACCAAAAATCCTCAAATGGGAAATATCAGGCCTCTTACCAGAAAACGCCTCCTCGGGTGTACCCATGCCAAGTATCTTGTGAGGACAACGGTTCTGCACATATACTGCAGTATTGCATGCCTCCGCCCACAAGTGAATGGGTAGGCCCTGATCATGCAACATCGCCCGTGTAGCACCCACGATCGTTCTGTTCTTCCGCTCAGCAACCCCATTCTGCTGTGGGTTATGAGGTGCTATGAGCTCTCTTCGAATTCCTTCTGCGCTACAAAAGTCCTTGAATTCACCAGAGATGAATTCACCACCATTGTCGCTCCTAAGAGCCTTCACCTGCTTCCCCAATTCTTTCTCAACCAGTGCCTTGAACTCACAGAACTTTGAGTATGTCTCTCTCTTCTTCTGCATGAAGAAGATCCAGCACTTACGAGAAAAATCATCAACAAATATCACATAGTACCTGTGCTTTGTTGTCGAAGCTACTGAGAAAGGTCCACACACGTCCGTGTGAATTCTCTCAAGGATCGTCGTGGCGCGACTATCCTTCTCGTGAAAGGTGGCTTTCACAAATTTTCCCAAGGTACACCCCTTGCACTAATCTGACTGCGCAAGAGTGCCTTTAGGAAGCCCAGTAGAAATCTGCTGCAGTATCTTCAAAGCTCCATGGTGAAGGTGGCCCAATCTCTGGTGCCACAACTCACCATCATCCCGGCTCACCACTCCTTCTGCCTTGCCTGCCATTGCTGCGCAGCCATCTACCTGCAATTGATAAAGGTTCTTAACTCGAACCCCTATCCTCTGGGTCTCACCAGTTGCCTTACTGCGCAGGAAAGCCTTTCCCTCGCTAAAGACAACATCATATCCTTTGTCTTCTAACATCGCCACAGAGATAAGATTCTTCTTCAATCCTGGAACATGCATCACTTCCTTTAATCTGAAGGGTTTACCAGACTCCCTCTCAAAGGAAATGGTACCGATACCGGTCGCACTGTATCTACCATCATCGCCCATCTCGATGTGCACTCCAAGATCTTTCTCATCCAGATCAGTAAACAAATCTCGATCTCATGTCATGTGAAAAGACGCACCACCGTCAAGAAACCACACTGAACCCATCACACTTGAGACCAAGCATGCGATCAGCAAAAAATCTAGCTCAAACTGCGAGGCTAAGGCCTCTCCAGCTGCAGATCCAGCAGCCTGCTTATTTTTCTTCTTCTGTGGACAATTAGTGGCGTAATGTCCGTGTTGGTGACAGTGAAAGCACTTCACCTTGGACATGTCCTGCTTCTTGCCTTTCACACCAGATTGAGAAGAATTCTTCTTGCTCTTCCCCTTCCTTGCTTTGGCAGCCAAAGCGCAATTTTCTTCATCTGAGTTATTTGATGAAGATTCATCCCTGGTACTCCACCTTATCTCCTCTTGCACAAGATCCGACCAAAGTCGCTCCCATCCTGGCAATTTCTCCCAACCATTGACAGAGTCCTGATAGGAATGCCAACTCTTCGGAAGCCCAAGGAGAGCCAAGCTCACCAAGTCCTCGTCATCAACAGTAACCCCCACACTTCCCAGCTCATCCCTGCATTGGATGAACTTCGTGAGGTACTTGGGCATACTGTCGCCTTTCTCCATTTTTATGTTCCCGAGTTTATCCTTGAGCGCCAACTTCCTCTGGTCGCTCTTGCTTTGAAATAAATCTGTCAAAGCTTTCCACATCAAGAATGGAGAAGCTTTACCATGAAGGCTGGACACTATGTGATCCTTCACACCTTCCAACAAAATCCTTCGACACTTTGCTGTCTTCTTTTGCCATGCGTCAAGTACGGCAGCATCACTAGAAGTAGGTTTTGGAATTTCTACATCTATGAACTCCTTCAACCCATTGTCATCCAGCACCACCTCCATCCTATCCTTCCATGCAATATAATTCGAGCTTCCCTCAAGGGCATACTCCAATCGCAATCCGTTGAAAGACATCTCAACTTCAACACCAAGAAAACACTACTGCAAATTCGAATTCCACCAGCACAAAACTCAACCGCTTCAATGTTTTGCAATTGCTCCAATGATCAATATCGCTCTGATACCATGTAGAAAATTTGAATAACTGATATATTATTCACCGAGGTTCTCCTGATCACACACTATTTTAGCTTTATGCACAATACAGAATCTCTTCTACCATTGATCATCACATGCGGAAATAAAATCAATTGCATGCATACATTAAAACCACAAACAATCACACATATGAACACAGTATTTAATGGGAAAGCTTAAAGTTGAAAACCCCAACTATGTGTATATTATATGTCATAGAGATCATGTACCAATCATCATACAAAGCTCCTCACAAGCTCTCAGTACAATCTCCAATTGCTACACACTAATCAAGCTAGATCTAGAAAAACACATGCTCCAATCTCTGCCACCTGATAGCCTGCTTCTACTGCGCAATCAATGCTAAAGAATGGCTCATAAATAAATTCTAACCACCTGTATTTTACTACGCAATCCTCATTGGCATCTCCAATCACTGGTTGTTTCAAATCATGCAATAGTATAGTCACAACTGATAGTCACACTGCTCTTTCACCTACCTCTTCACTGGTCTCCACTGAAACTGTCCATGCACTGTAGTTAACTGATGTATTCTTTAGTTGATTAATGAGTTAATAATTAGTGAATTAATCAATAATTAATTCACACCACTCTCACTAGTGTATCAATCAGTTAGACTAGATACAACTAGCTCAACTATGTTTAACTCAGTTAAACTGAACACAACTCCATTAACTTCCTTAATCAACTCCACCAAACTCTCTCACATGAGTTCTAACTGAAGTATCCATGCAATAGCTCCACTTGAGCCTCAGGAATAGTGTAATTCCTTCTCCGTCGCCCGAAGCACATCTCAGGCACTTAATCACGATCATCAGACACCAACAAGGATGTTTATAGTCCAAATATTATTAAGAGCTAATATCTCTATTGTCGATTTCTTAGACCGGCACCCAAAAATGATCTACCAATATGTCTAAAAATAGAAGTCCATCTATTTTTTCCAACTTGACCAACCATCCACAAATAGCATCCTGCAACTCATAGAATATGATCCACATGTCTAAAAATAGACTTTGCGCCAAAAATAGCCTGCGAGCCCACTTAGTGAAGGTGACTTCTTTCCACTAAGCTCATCATCTTGTTGCAATCTCAACACTTAATTGATTATCATATGGGAATGATTACACACTCATGTGTATGTTAGTCGAGAGAGTGCAAAGGCTTGTCAAAGTAGAGAAAACGCTTATTTCGGACCCCGAAAGGACTTGTACGACATCAAGGCAAACACGGTTGTAAGACTCCTTTTTTCATCAGAGATAATACAAATGGATCATGTTTTCTCAATGAGTTGTTTATTTAAATGGCTTATTTCTTGAATTCCTTGATCATCAAGATAGGTTTATGGTTTGTGAATTAATCTATATTATGCAGGTGCTTCTGATTGTTTCATGTTTTTTATTGCAGATCCCAAAAGGAGACGTATTCAAAGCGACAAGAAAGAAGACTACGATCATCGTTGAACTACAGGTAAGTCCTAAATCCTTCATTATAGATAATTCTAGATCAAGTATAATCTAAAGAAAGTAGTTTACATATGTCTATTTGTTGCTAGTTATCGTAAGATACTAGAGAAATCTGTCTTGTCCGCAAGAACGATTTATCCGTCCGACAAACTTAATGAAGAAATATTGAATATTTTCAAAATTACTCGGATCTAATGAGTTAAATTCATTTTCAAGAATGTGACCTTGTATCTCATCTTCGTGCCCCAAGTCAATCTCCAAAGTGGTGTGAGGTTCATTTCATGTGGTGCAAACTTCGACATGAAATAATAATTATTGAGAAATTGATAAGCATAGAAGACTGAAGGCCTTGTTCAAGAAGTTGAAATATTTGTATTTTTCAATTGCTAAATATGGATCAATCTTAGTTTCCATGGCTACTCGAATTAACCCTCTACTTTTGAGTTGAAGTAGATTATTTGGCTTCTATTCAAAATAGTTGTATGGCTTGAAAAATAATGAACAACACTTGCACCTAAAAAATAAGAAAAAATTAATAAATTATATTAACATAAAATAATTAAAAATAATACATTACATATAATATACTCTACCTGACTTCTATTAATATAATAATGAATCTAGAGACATTTGAACCTGCACTATTAAAAAAAAAATGAAACTTGGTCTTATTTAATTGACCATGTAGCTATGAGTTAACTTTCATGTAAATGGGGATGAGTAAAACTTATACATACATCTGTAACTTTGGAATAGAAGTGAAAGTTTGAAAACCAAAAAACAATTTTGAAATCATTGATTTCAAAACTAATAATTTAAGTAATCTGAAAGACATTTTTATTTATGAAATAAATTGTGTATACAACTCAATATACTTTCAACTTATTATATATAAAACATCCATCATTTTTTTAACAGTTGAAAAATTATTCCAAAATAAACCGCATTCATATATAAGAAAATATGATATCAATCTATCCATCGAATTCGTAATGGTGTCATTACCATTACCATGAAATAGTGAATTTTCATTTGTAACGCAGAGGCAACCACCTAAAATTACACGGTCAGGTCCAAGGAGGAGAGGTAGAATACATGTGGGCATCTGTGACAACTGACCATAGGTTCTGAAAAGGATAAACGTTATCTATTATTTTTGAAATTTTGATTTCATCAACATCAGATTTTTGAATACCCCACAGAATATTCACGGTTTGTTTATTAAATTTGGAGTTGTCTTTAGTACGATTTTTTGAAAGTTTTTCTGGTAGATTTTTCCGGTCTAATTTCTTTAAAATCTAGCAATAATTTATTGAAAACAGAATTTTGATGAGTAACTTGCACAATCCAAGCATCTTAGGAGTTTTTTAGGTACTGAATCTATATATACAGTAAAAAAACTAATTTAAATATTAGAAATCAAGATTTTACCTCAATTTTTTTTACCAGATTCCAACACCGAAAACTCCAAAAATTCACTCTAAAAACTACTCCATTAAATTTTAACCATCCATACAATATTTATTATTTATAATTGTTTTGAAACCCTGCTTCTCCCCATAAAAAAGCAAAGGTGGGTACAGCTATACAACAGATTTCAAATGCAGTCACTAAAAGAATTTGATATCAATTTATGTAGTAATTATAATTAAATCATGAATTTATAGAGAGTTGTTTATAATGTGATTTAATCGTGAATTTGTAGAGAGTTGTTTATAATGTGATTTTTTGGAATTTTTGGTAAAAATTTAAGGTGAAATTTTGATTTGTATTATTTAAATCATAGTTACCAAATTCTCTTACTTGAAGAAAAATAATGAAAATTAGGAAATTCGATTTGTACATCCAATAAATTGATGAAAAATCGATTCCGCTCAGGGTAGTTTCGTTTAGATGTAGATAGGAAATGGAAAGGCTGTTGGATTGTAGGTGGAGAAAATTAGTTTGGAGAAAATTAATTGGGAGTGGAGAAAATTTCTGGATTTTAATTTCAGTGTTGATTCAAAGCCTTTAAAAAGTTGAGGTAACAAGGAAAGCTAAAATAACCATGAGCAAAATTTTGAAAGTAAATTTTACAATAATTAATTGATTCTTTAAATATAATATATTTATATTAAGAGGATTTATGTTTAAAAATAATTTTGAATATTTAATTTTTAAATATGTATTAATTATAAAATATTTTAGATAAAATTTGAAATTGAGGAATACTTTTGATTTTTGAATATTTTTAGTAAGTAAATTGTAATTTTAAAATTGTTTATATTAACTAAAATCATTAAAAATTATATAAATTTCAAAATGAATGGGAAGTAAATGACAAGGTATTGTTGTTAGAAGAAAAACAGTATACATATTTAAATGTTTAAGATATGTACTTTCGAATTTTTTCCCAATTGAAAATTTTCCATCCTAAATTTTCTCTTCTCGTATAGAATTCAATTCCGAATTTGGATTCAAACTTGGTAACTATGATTTGAACCGGTTTTTTCACTTCATATATGGATTCATCACTCTAAAAAATCCCAGGGCACTTCCATTGAGAATTTACTCATCAAATTTTTGATTTCAATGAATTGCTGCCGGATATTAAAAAAATTATATATATATATATATATATATATATATATTGAAAAAAGAGAAGAAAACTATGAGATAGTACAGATAAAACTAAAAGAAAAAATATTAAAATAAGAAACAATGAAGAGGGAGGAAGGAGATTATAACAGAGATAAAAATCGAATTAAGAGGGAGATTATAGGTTTCAATACCAAAATTCTTCTCTCTTATAATTTAACAATTAATTGACCGTTAATTGACCGTTTATAATTTATTTTAATTATTTATTTTTTGGTGATTTAGATTAATCACATCATTAGGATTTGGTCTAAGCTTCGAACCATATAATGTGGTTTGTCCCAAGGATGAACCACAATAGATGGTTCAAAAATTCGACCAATTCCTAATGATGTGATTAATCTAAAAGACATTTATCTAAATTATGGATCACAAAAGTCTTAGATGTAATGTTTTGGTGATTGTTAATCTAATCTCTTGGTTATTTTTATTTATTGTGGGATGAGCACTCACTCTTACCATCTCGTTGGTTGCTAGTCCTTGATGGGTGACTTGTCAATCTGAAATAGTGAGATAAGATAAAAACATGATTGTAGCAAATGGGGTAGCTAGCTAAGTGGCCTTGATTGTGGAGAAATAAAAACATGATTGTAGCAAATGGGGTGGCTCGCTAAGTGGGCTTGATTGTGGGGAAAACTCCATAGTTAAGTGTGCTTGAGCCACAGGAGTTTTGGAATGGGCGACCTCTCGGAAAGTCCTGCTTACCGGATGCAAGCCCGGAAGTGATGATTGACGCTATGTGATTCATTTCACTAGTTTCAATCCCACTTCATCACCCTGTGAGCATCACCTGATGCAATGAATGCTAAATAAACTATTCAAAAATCATGAGAAATTAGCCACTTACTAGTACCTCTCATGAAAATGGTCATAAATGAATGACTTACTTAAAGCAATTGAATCCCATAAATAATATCTAAGATAAAAACTTTACCTATATTTAATGAGAAAAACACTCCATGACGAACAATTTTCCCATCAAATTCCATCACTGACTCCACTAATAGCGCACCAAACATCAAACAAGCTATTTCCAAAAAAAAAATTACTCAATTTTATAAAAATCATATCGAAATTTCCATTGTTTTCGAGCCTGATTCAAAAAACACGGCTTTAATATTGCCTCGGACCCACATCTAATATTCCACAAGCCCACGTAAAGGCCACTTGAAGCGTTGCCAAACAATTTTGTGTTTACTTGTCGTTTCGTCGTTCCTCCACTGGCAGATTTCGCGCGGTTTCCCTCGGCTTAGCTTCTCCACAGTCCGTCTCGTTGACAACGCTAAGCCAGAGTGTCCATTAATTTTTCAATTATTTGGTGTAATTTCAACATCTATGAATATTCTCACCAGATCCATTGGCACCCTAATGTTTCGTCGTCCTCTCCGACTTGGACGGCTAAAATTGGCCGGAATCCAGGCCAAATTTTTTTAAAGAAATTTTATAGTAATAGTGTTTGAATCATGATTTCGATGGTGGAAATGGATTCAGCACCATCAAAAACATTTAGGGCACCCAAAATATTAAAGTTTGATAGTTATAACGTGGATTTACAAAAATCCTAGCCGGATTTTCTTAAAATCTTGCCGGAATTTCCATAATTTCCAGGGCGAAAAAGACTGCTAACTAGTCTAACTAGACTGCTTTTTCGCCCTGAAAATCATGGAAATTCCGGTAAGATTTTAAGAAAAATCGGCAGGTATTTTTGTAAATCCACGTTATAACTATCAAACTTTAATATTTTGGGTGCCCTAGAGGTTTTTGATGGTGCTGAATCCATTTCCACCTTAAAAAGCATGATTCAAACATTCTTACTAATCATTATTTTATTAAAATCATTAATGATTTTAATGTTATTATCTATTTTTTTAGCTAAAATCATTTTTTAATAAATTAAAAAAAATCATTTTAATAAATTAAAATCATTTGTTATAAAACTATTTTTATTAAGTGATTATTTTAAAAATGTCAATTTTACTTTTTTAATTAAATTGATTATTTAAAAAAAGTCTTTTAACTTATAGGTTTTTTAATATGTAATATTAATAAATCATAACATTACTACATAGTATTGTATTAAACTTAAACTTAAACTTTAGTCATTCCTAATATCTTATATGGATGTGAAGTTTGGGGTTGAAACATCTCTAGAGAATCCTGGAGAAAGATTGAGCAAATCTAGAAGCGTTTTATAACATATAACCTTAAAATTAAAAGCAATACACACTATCCTATTCTCCTTATAGAAGTGGGTCTTTCCCCTATCGAGAGCCTGGCTATGACTAGGCTTCTATTGTACAAGCACAAGCTCAATAGCATAGGAGACCATAGACTTCCTAAGCTAGCTTTAAATTCCAGCCAAAACCACCTAAGGCTTAAAAGAGGTTGGTATAAAGACACCAGGGCCTGGTTAAACCATTGTGAAATCGACGAGAATGTTTCATTGGAAAACATTAATAACATTAAAAAAATTGTTACTTCTAAGTTCAAAGAAAAAATGTGGTGTGAGAAAGATCTAGAAGCTAAAATAAAATTAAGATATTATAAGGAGGTCATCAACCCCAACCTCGAAGATCAAAAGTATCTCTCTATTTTAACTAGCTCAAAGAAGAAAATTAATTTTGCCAAGATTAGAATGAATTCTCATGAACTCCAAAGTGAAGCAGGTCGTTGGACAGTTATTAAACACCATGGATGGGAAGGATCTGCCGTCTTTGCGAGAATATGAACATCAAGGATGAAAATAACTTCCTCTTAGAGTGCTCCATGTACAACCACATTAGAGCTCAATTTCATAATATTTGTTGCAATACTAACCTTCCTAGCCTTTTAAGATGTCAAAATTATAGTGTGCTTGGGAGGCTTCTCTCCAAGCTTTTCGAGCATAGGAATAAAATCTTAAATCAAACTAAATAACTCTTTTCTTTAGGTCCGATAGACCAAATATTGGTCTCAGTGGACATTAACCACCATTATATATATATATATATATTAATTTTATGGTTTTTTTAATTTTTAGAATATGTGATATATGATGAAGTAAGTGTTGAAATATCTATGAGTTTTTACCAATCAATTAATTTATATAGTTATACTAGTTTTATTAAATTACTAGAGTTATAACTAAATTTTATAACAATTTTTTATTTAATTATTATAGTTTTGTAATTTAAAAAATAAGAATTTTTTTATTAAATAAAATGTTCCAATTTAATTAAAAAATAATATTGTACTTATTATTATTATTATCATGATGATGAAAGCTATTTCATCCTATACAAAACTTAGATTTTAAATTTTAAAATATTTAATGTTTAAGGAAGCTTGGTGTACAATGAAATCATTTTAAAAGATAAAACTAGCAATTGTTTCAAAAGGTGCAAAGATAAGGAAGGAATAGAAGATTTGGGCAGATCATCTCCTAAAAATAGAGAAAAAAATAAGCTCATAATTAAATTTTAGAATTCGAAATCAACTACATAATTTCAAAAAAAAAGACTTTTAATTACACAAATAATCATAAATTTTTATTTATTAAATATAAATAACTAAATAAATTTAATTACATACAATATAAAGATGACAAACAAATACTCATTTTTACTAGAACTTTACACGCACACAAAATTTGTAATAAAAAAACTCTAAATCTTACACCTTATTTAATTTTAAATATAAAATTTCAAAATAATAATTAATATTTTCACAATTTAACATGTTAACATTTCAGTTTGTTTAATTTCACATAATGTGAACATACTACAGAGTTTGTTTGACAAGATTTTTCTCCTCACATAAAGGCTTTAAGAGATGCATATCAAAGTCATTGGCGTTATATTTCTAGCATTGGAAAGTTAGTTCCAACTCTTCCATCACATTAGGTAAAGACATTTACGATAAGTAAACATTTCCATAACATTATTATTTTGAGAAACCATGTTTGTGATTTGACAATAATATATTTATTATTATAAATCATGTTTTGTTTGCGAAATATGTTGGTATCATCATGGTATTGTGGCTTTTGTGTTATTTTGATAGGCTACATAAAATTATGATTTAAAAATAGCTTCACTCATTTAAAAATTGTTAATGTTATTTAATAATTTTATTTTATTTATTTATTTTCACTATTTCATTGATTTATATAATATAATAAAATAGATAATAAATATAAAATAACTAATAATTAATGATATAGTATAGAATTAACCCTTTTATAATATAATGAAAAGTATATAATATAAAAATATTATAATTTATATTATATTTATTTAAAATATTAATATAAAAACAAATTAAATAAATATAAATTTAATGAAATATTATATTTCATTTGGTTAAATTTTAATTATTTATAAAATCATTTACTAAAAAAAAATAACTAAAATAATTATAAAATTATGAAACACTTTATAAAATTTCTCATTAATAATAATAATAATCTAATTTTAAGGTTAGGATGAAGCTACACAAAGAAGGTATACATACTTTATCCCTTCGAACTTGTAACCTCTCAGGAGGAAACACATGCTTTTAACCATTAGACCCGCCCAAGCTATATTTCACTATAAAACAATATCCATCTAAAATATGAAAAATGAATGACTAATCATTTAGATTTTATTAGGTTCTTTGTCATCGTGCGTTATATCTATTGTTTGATATTTTTTTTTCCAATGCATTTTGTTAAATAAAATGTTGTTTTAACTTTTGTTGTATCTTTAATAATTAAAAAACATGTTCGTATTTGTCATTGAAATGTTTTTACTTCAATTTTTTTTTACACCAAGGCGCACATGTCAAAAATAATGTCAGTGGAGTTCACAGTAGGTAGCTAGGCAACAAGGATTTATGTGTTATTTATTACAAGTCGTGTTATTCAAACATATATCATTTAATGGGTGAATTTAATGGGCCAAATAGTAGATGGATAAATGTCAAATCAAGATGAAAAGTAGATAAATGCCCAACTTGACCAATTTCAGAAAGAGACACCTTGGTGTAATAAAACAAAAAAATAACTATATATTGAATATTTTTTTTGATATCTTATTCAAACAGATCATTTAATGGGTGAATTTAATGAGCCAAATAGTAGATGGAAAAATGTCAAATGGAGATTGAAAGGTAGATAAATGCCTAGCCTGACCAATTTCAGAAAGAGACGCCTTGGTGTAAATATAAAACAAAAAAAACAAAAAAATAACTATATATTGAATATATTTGTTTTGGTATCTTAGATAGGAACTCAGATCCCAATAACTTGTTTGAAAGTTAGAAACATTGAACCTTGGGTCAGAACAGGGGATTTGAAAATTATATCTCTCAGTTTTCACAGATTAACCAAACCCGCATGTTAGTCAACGATCGCATCAACAAAGATAAGGATCCACGAGAGGTGGTTAGTCCGCGTTGGTTTATCCAATGTCCAACAATCTCCCCCCCCCCCAACGTGAGTCGTTAGCGTTGGTTTATCCAATGTCCAACAATCTCTCCCTAACACGAGCCGAGTGTGTATCGAACCCGTGACCAACGCTCTGATACCACTTGTTGGAAATCGCGATTGTCGTTAGACTAAAACCCACAAGTGTTAGTAAATGATTGCATCAACAGAGACAAAGATCCACCAGAAACAATTAGTCCATATCCTGAAACACACTGGAACATTGGTTTATCCAATGTCCAACAATTTGACCCTGAGATCTCTTAATTTTGATAGGTTACATTACTTTGATCACCAATTAAAATACAAAATAAAACAACAATATTATTAAATTTTATTGTTATTTTTTTAAATAATCAAAAATTATATTTTTAATATATTTTCAATATAAATTAAATTAAAAAGATAAATTTTAGCTCGTCTTAAAGTTATTATATTATTATTCTCTGCTCCGCACTTAATTTTATCTTTTTAAACTTCATGTTCTCTTTAAAAATAGATATGATATCCGCTCAAAACTTCGAATATAACACAATTTTCTAAATTAAGCATCAACTCAAGGATTAAGAATCACCTCTAACCACATTTTAGAAACTAAATTGAATATAACTTAAAAAGTTGCCTGAGTATGGAATCTACGACTCCAACTCCCACTCCATATACTTTCGCGGCTTCCAGTCCACGATGACCAAGAAACCTTTTCATATTGTGGAATCCATAAATAACTTAAGATCGATAAACAAATTACCACGAATCCCTTTCACCGATTCATTTAGAATATCAATTCCCTATAGTTAATGCTTTTTAAATTTAGATAGCTTTTTAAATTTAGATAGATGGATGGCTAAATCTACATGTGAATGTGAGTGTGATGTTAGTGAATTTTTTTTTTATTTTAATGGTATATTTTGGGAATAGTTAGGAATTTGATGGATAAGAGGGACTTTAAACAATTCACTCTTTGTTATTTATCAAAATTTGAAATATATTTCTCGAATCCGCAATTAAAATTTGAAATATATTTCTCGAATCTATAATTAAAATTTGAAATATATTTCTCGAATTTACAATTAAGTTAAATTTAGTGATTATGAAAGCCTTAAAGGATCAACAAGATGATATCTGATGGGAGCGGCGCTGGAGATTAGGTTTTGCTACAGTCTAGGTTTTCTTCTAAATTCTGGAGGAGGGCAGAGCCCTGTGTGCGGATCTTCGTAAGCAGGGGTTGGCCCTGGCCTAGCAAATGCGCCGAGCGGGGGTCCAAGGGAGCCCATCTTTCAAACAGATAACAATGGACAAGGGGAAAGGGCCTTTGGAAGGAGTGCATATCTCTGGGTCTGCCAGTCTGGAGAAAGAGGAGTAAAAAGGCAAGAAGAAGGCAGGAGGGAATACCAAAGAAACACAACAGTAGAAACAAACAAATGGCATCAAGATCTCTGAAGGAAAAGACAAAAGGGACTCCACTCCCGAGCAAAAAACTCTAGAAACAGTAGGAAAAGATAAGGGTTCTGAGGGTTTCGAGGAACAGGCCCACCAGGAGGCAACGTTGGGGGGTTCTACCGCCAACGACCGGAAATCGGAAGATCAGGGGCATTGCAAGCCCAAAGCCAAAGATAGTCTCAAGGTCATCATCTCTGACCCAGAGCTACAGGACTATCGTGACCACATGTCCATCCACGCCGTCATCTGCAAATTTATGGGGTTTTGGCCTACGGAGAAAGCTTTATGCCTTTGGATCTGTCAACAGTGGAAGCCTAAAGAAGATGTTAAGCTACATCTGGGAGCGAAAGGTTTTTTCACATTAGTGTTTGCAAACTTGGAGGATAGGGACTGCATCTTTGATGGTGGTCCTTACTTTTATGCCTCGGCTGGACTCTATATAAGACCATGGAAGCCAAACTTTGCTCCGGAGCTTGAAACCTTCACGCATGTTCCAGTGTGGATTCGCCTCTTTTCTCTTCCTATTGATTACTAGCGGCCTGCGGCCTTGGAACAGATTAGCAACACATTGGGGACCTTCATCCAAGCTTCCGAGGCCACTCTGAAAAAAAGGTATACCTCTTGTGCCTGCATTTGTGTTGAAATGGATGTATCTGGTGCGTTACATGATGGGTTATGGTTAGAATTTAGGGATGAGCAGTTTTTTCAGGCCATAGATTATGAAAAAATTCCCTTCCGCTGTCGGAAGTGTTATGAACATGGCCACCTGTTTAGGGAATGCCCTTTGAAAAAAATAGCTGAAAAACCCAAAGAAGCCCCTACGAAGAATCCAGATGGCTTCACTCATCCCAATGGAAAACAGAGAACCAACAGGAAAGCCCTACTGAAAGCAAGCCCTTCTTTCAGAGCCACAGGCAACACCTTTGAGATCCTGACAGAGGAAGTCGCTGCTTCTGATTCCCTGCCTACATCTGACCAACATAAACAAATTCTTTCCAAGCCTGCATAGACTGTCATAGCTCCTCAAATAGAATGTCACAAGGCAAGTGAACAAGGTACCAATATTACCATGGACCTAGAAGGAGATGCAGAAATGTTATCCAGTGAGATGGGAACAGAGGATATGGAGCTGAGCGATATACTTGAGAAGCAAGATATGGATTTAAACTCCATGGTGGAACAATGGAAGCAAAAAGGAATGGAACATGTCCCTAAAGAAGAAATAGATAGGATAAACTACCTATTCCTTTCAAGACAGGATGTGGAACTACATGGGTTAAAGAGAAGTCATGGAGCTACCAAGAACCTGGGAGTCAATGCTTAAGGTTTGCACCTCTCTAGCAGCAATGCAAAACATAGGAAAAAAAGAGGACGCGGAACGAATAAGGAAGCACTCTTTGAGCTTGGTCAGCTTCTCCTCAACTCGGGTAAGATGAAAACCCTTGAGGCTTTCATGTTCACCTCCTAATTTTGTTAATTATGAAGATTATTTCATGGATTACAAGAAGGCTCAATAGCCAACGAAAACAAAGACTGTTGAAAAAGAAGATTAAAAAAGAAAACCCAGACATGATTTTCTTACAGGAAACCAAATGTTCTAGTTTAAAAATTGAGAGCATCTGCAAAAACATTGGTAAAAGAATGTAATATACGAAAGTTGAAGGTCATGGTGCAATGGGCGGTCTGGCCACCATTTGGAATCCTCAATCCATACATCTTATCAGTGCTGAAGCCAACAGATCGTACATTTCCTTGGAAGTGCAAATAATCGGGGAAGCCAGCACGTTTATTTGCACAAATGTCTATAGTCCTCAAAAGTTGGAAGACAAACTGAAGCTCTTGAACAGTTTATCAGAGTTGCATAAAAGACATCCTTCTGCCAAAGCAATATTTGGCGGCGATTTCAATATGATCACAATGCTGGCTGAAAAGAAGGGGGGCATTAGAACTCTGCACAGGGATGCTGAAGCCTTCAACAATTTCATTCATGAAACCTGTTTAGTGGATATCCTCCCCAAGACTGGGTTGTTCACCTGGAACAACAAGAGGGGGGGTGACAGACAAATAGCCTCCAGACTTGACCGGTTCCTCATCGCTGACTCCATCCTAATGGAGGGGGTTACTGTTGAATCAGACATCATCCCTTGTGGGGGCTCTGATCACTAGCCTATTACTCTTGACGCTGTTGTCCTTGGGACCCCGAAGAACAGACCTTTAAGATTCGAAAGATTATGGTTGACTCATCCAGACTTCTTAAAGAATATCCAATTGTGGTGGCAGGAGCCAATTGACACTCGAGGCACCAAAATGTACAGACTGCAGGCTAAGCTTAGGCACATCAAGGCCCGTCTTAAAACCTAGAACCAAGAAGTCTTTGGAAATATCTTCAAAGATAAGAAATACCTTGAGGATAAATTAACCCTGATCCACACTGATTGGCTTAATGGAAACATACACCAAGAGACTATCAACCAGGAGCAAACCCTCATGCAAAAATGGAACCAACGATGCCAGCAAGAGGAGATATTATGGAAGCCGAAATATCCCAACCAGTGGCTCAAGGAAGGGGAAAAGAACACTCAATTTTTTCATCGCTCTGCAGTGGACTACAGATGTGCGAACAAAATCACCAGCTTAAGGGATGAGCATGGCAACACTCTCTTCTCTCATCAAGACATATCTTCTCTCCTAGTCGAGCATTTTAGCCATATTGCCACTGAACCTGAGATTGATAGATCGTTGGCTAGAAGGAAGGTCCTAAACTCTATTTCCCAGCTCGTCACTGAGGATCAAAATATATCTCTAAATTGCCCTGTTTCCTTGGTTGAAGTGGAAGAGGTCGTGAAAGATATGCCTAATGGAAAGGCTCCTGGCTCGGATGGCTTCACCATAGATTTTTTCAAGGCTTGTTGGGACATTGTTCAACTCGAATTTTGGGAGGTGGTGGGAGATTCATGTAAATCTAAAGCCATCCTAAGATCCCTTAATGCCACTTTTATTTCCTTGATTCCGAAGGAGGAAGCTGCCAAAACCCCTTCTAAATTCCGACCCATTTCTTTTTGTAATGTGATTTACAAGATTATTTCGAAAGTCATGGCCAATAGATTGAAACCCATTCTTCCTTGCATCATCTCTGAAGAACAGTCTGGTTATGGCGAGGGAAGGCAAATCCTGGACAATGTGTTACTGGTTCAGGAAATGATTCATACTCTTCAAGCTCAGAAAAAAGCTGGCATGATCATTCAGCTGGATCTATCCAAGGCCTATGATAAGGTCAGTTGGGATTTTATAGAGGATATTTTGACAGCTTTTGGTTTTGATCAATGTTGGATACAATGGATTTTAGCCTTGGTCAAGACTCCTAGTTATTCCATCATGGTCAATGGGGCACCTTCCTTCCCCTTCAACCCCTCCCGCGGTATCCGCCAAGGTGATCCCATTTCCCCCTTTCTGTTTGTCATTGTCATGGAAATCCTAAGCAGGATTATCAAAACGGCTCAAGCCAGCAATTCTATTAAGGGTCTTCAGCCCATGTCTAATTACCCTCCCACAACCCATCAACAGTTTGTCGATGATACCATGCTTCATGGCACCCCCACGGTCAAGGAAGCTCGAGGGTTTAAAGCCATTCTGAATCTGTTCTGTTTAGCTTTGGGTATGTACCTTAACCTTGATAAGTCTTCCATTTTCTTTTTCAATACCCCTCTAGCCGTCCAAAGAGATCTCACTACAATTTTGGGGTTTAGCAGGAAATGCCTTCCCTCCAAATACCTGGGTATCCATCTAACTGATAAACCTTGGCAAAAGCTTCATTGGGAAACACTTCTTTCTAAGCTCGAGGCTCGGTGTAATAGTTGGACCAGCAGAGTCCTTAACTTTGTTGGTCGTCTAACGATGACCAAGGATGTTCTGCAATCCATTCCGCAATTCATGCTCTCCATTCTACCAGCGCCCAAAGGTGTTCTTCAAAAAATCAGAAATATTCGTAGGACCTTCCTTTGGTCGGGTAGAGCAGTTAAACAGAAATGGGCTCTTGTAGCTTGGGAGAAGCTATGCAAACCCAAAATCCTGAGAGGCCTCAGGCTGTGTGACCCGGAAACGGTAAATAAAGCCAGTGGAGCTAAGCTATGGTGGAGGTGGATCAAATTTCCTACTTTTCCATGGGCTAAGCTGTGGAAAGCCAAATATGCTGAGGAAGGGAATCAACAGGAACTCATAAGAATACTGAATATCCAAGCTGGATCCCCCATCTGGAACCTTGCAAGTGCTAATAGACATATTATCTCTGATCATTTCTTCTGGTAAATCAGGAATGGCAAAACTGCCCTGTTCTGGGAGGATGCTTGGCAAAAATTGCCCAAGATGGTGTGCCCTGAATTCCTCTCCCTTCAACGAAAGTACCAGGAACAGGGTTTATTCAAGGTTTGTCATTACTGGGTGGTGAATGGGGAGAATCCTCATTGGAGACTTTGGAACCTTAACATTCCCTCTGATTCAGACGAGATGGCCAACCTTTCTCTCTCCCTGTTTTCAGCGCTGGAGTCTCGCAAAATCCGACTCTCCTTGGAGGAGGACCAGTTGTGATGGGGCATTTTGGAGGGAGGTACCTATAACCTAAAGGAAGCTAAGCTCTACATCAATCAGAGTCAACTAGAAGAGAAGATGCAAGGGAATCAGAATGTTTGGGACGCTATTCTTTGGCCTAAAATTAAAACTTTTTTATGGACTCTGCTGCATACGAAGACCGTTACTTGGGAAAACCTATGCAGAAAGGGCTTCCAAGGTCCCTCCCGCTGTCCTCTCTATTTTAATGTGGAGGAGACTATGAACCATCTCCTCAATTCTTGTTGCTAGACGGATTATCTTTGGATGGGGTTGCAGGAGATCTTCAGATAGACTGATCACGATAGGGCTTCCATTCAGAATACTATAGTCAATTGGAAGACTAATTTCTCTAAGTGCGACACTGTCAACAACCTCTGGAAATTATGTCCAGGGTTCATTGTGTGGACCACTTGGAAAGAACAACACAGGAGAATTTTTCAACAGGAAACCAGGAATGAAGCTGATACTAAATTAACCATCATGCAGAATATGAAAGAGACAGTTCTAATCCACTACAATTCTACTCAGATGGAGAAAATTTCGGAAGGAGACAAGCGCATCTTACTTAGTTTTGGTTTGGGGTCGGCCATGAACCTCAATTCCCCTTCGTTGAGGCCTCAACCTCCTCCATCTCAGCAGCCCTGGCAGTGTCCCAGGCCTGGTTTTCTCAAGCTGAATTTCGATGGTGCATCCAGGGGAAACCCTGGTCCGGCGGGTTATGGAGGAGTCATTCGCAACGACAATGGTGAAATTTTGCACATTTTCTGTATGTCCCTAGGAGAAGAAACGAACAATGAAGCTGAATTTTCCACTTTGGAACAAGGTCTGCTTATCCTTATTCGAATGGGAAATGGCACTGCGGTGGTGGAAGGGGACTCTCTACTGGCTATCTCTGCGGCTAAGAAGATTCAAAATGGCACAAGGCCAGAAAGGGTCTCCAAAAATTGGTGACTTGCTATGGTTACAGGTCTCATTGCCCAACATATAACTGCTCTCAAAGGTGTAACCTTTCAGGAAATTCGGAGGAAGACCAATGCCTTAGCAGATGCCTTGGCTAACCATGCGGTCAACCATCTGAATGATGTCATTGACACCTGTTGGAATGGTGTTACCTGTCCTGACCTCAGAGATGAATGTATGCGCATTTCGAGAAGTGACCTTTTCGGCATGCCTACGTTGGAGAATAATATTCAAAGGACTGACATTCAATAATTCATGTGGATTCTACAAAACTGCAATTCAATGCTCTTTATGATTTGGAGGTGGAAAGTCAGGGATTTGTACCAAGCTGAGTTTCGGAAAAGATGGTATGATCAGAGCAATCTCGGAAATCAGAATAAGGGGAAAGGTGGTAAGGACACGTGGACTCGACTCTTGAGGTGTGTGCTGGTTGTTCGGTGCGGCATTAGATTTCATTATTGGCTGATCGATATTCATCTCTGGAGGATCCAGGATGGCGGCCGATAGGACGAGGCAGCGTCCCCTAGCCATTATTACACGATCTGGGCCTCTCCGCATTATATTATGGTGTTTTCAAACAACTCTCCTCACATAGATTTGCAATTCGGCGTTGAAGATAAGCTCTGGTGCTCTGGTTCAGCTACGAGTTTCACTTTCTCTTCATCTTGGTGTGTGTTTTCCGCCATGTCTGAGTGAGTCCTTCGAAGCTCTAAGGCAGACAAGAATCTTTAAGTCTGCTAAGGAAAGTTTTAAAAACTCGGTCCCTGACAAAGGCAAGATGATTATCCATGATCTCGAACAGGAAACCAGTCAGGCCAGATCCAGCTTACACTGTAAGGACATCGAGGAGGAAATGGATTGGATCCCTGATCCTGGCACGAGGGCCACGCAATTTTTGTGCACACAGGAGATGGCTTGGTTCATGAAGACTCTGTTAGCAAAAGTCCTCAGTGGCCAGGGCACGGTGGTCAAAGAGGCTTTCCAGGCCAACTCGATGGCCTCGGTGAAGAACACGACCCACTTGGATAAATTGGAAGTTTCTCTCAACTCGTTAACTGAGGAGATGAAGATGTTAATCAAAATACTTGAGGGCTTCATCAGGCTCTTCGAGCTATACCTTCATCATGTTTTAAATGTGTCCATTGAGCTCCCGATGAACAGTTCCAGAACGATAATCATCTGTCGGCACCATCCGCGCAATGTGCCTCAGAGCGATGCTAGTTTGAGTCCGAGCACTAGAGGTCCAAATGCTGATGTTCCGGTCGCAGAGTTTCCTAATGCTGAGGGTCCAGGGACAGCCGGGCTGAGTGGGTCGAAGGGTCTTACTAAGATGTAATGGTCCTGTATTCTCCTTCTAGTTGGCTTCTTTCAGCTAGTAGTTACATGTCTTTGTTTTCTTGCTTTCTCCTTATCAGTTTAATGTTCCTTACTATGGGCATCCCTGTGTGGAAGGCCAGCTTTGACCTTTTAGTCCTTTGGTATGGATGTATTGTTGGGCAAGGCGGTTAGCCTCTAGTTTATCTGTTTGTCTATTTTCGGATCATTGTGTCAGTGTCTATCCTTATAGACGGTTTGGGTTGTCTAGCTTTCCTACCTTTGGGTACTGGCAGCCCTTTTTGTAACTTTTTGTACACTATTTGGATCTAATACAACTGCTTACTTACAAAAAAAAGAAAGTTAAATTTAGTTAGGCCATCAACATCATTAATATTTATATATTCGGAAATTTAATTATGGATGCCAAAGGCATTCATATTTATAAATCCCCACATTTAAGTAAGGATGTCAAGGCCATTCATATTTAGAAATCTCATTTTTGGACGAACAACAACCTTAGTTAAAGATATAAATTCATGGTGATTTTAAACACTAGCAGAGAGAAAGGACGAAATATTTGTTACTATATATCACTGATATGATAAAACTGGATTTTAAACACTTAGATAGTATAGTAGATAAATGTCTTTCGGATATCACATCCTGATGATGTGATTAATCTGAAACTCATTTATCTACATTATAGATAGTACAGTATTGTATCTAGTTGTTCTCGTAGAGTGGGAAGGAAAATATTGTTCACGCATGGATTGTGTGACAATAAATTGAAGGAGAAATCAAATCAAGCATGGGAAAGTAATTTTGTTGTTTCCACAAAAGTATTTGGAAGTTCATTATTTTAAAGAGTGTTGTTATGGCTACAAAAAATGGTTTCAATCTTCAGAGCGTTACATTAAACATCAGTCATGATCCACAAGTTGTTACTTTTAGAGATGTCGAGGAGGGTCAGACAGAAAACCATGTTATTGGATCATTCATACCATCTATCATGTTTGTGAAGAAGGTAGGGTTTATATTAATTCTTTTCATTTTTGAAGACGTGGGGTTTATACCATCTGTCTTTTTTGTTCAAATGCTTGTTTTTCTGTTCAATATTTAAGCACTTGTTTTGTTTTCGTATTTTCCTCTTGTACACAGAAGAAAATCACAGATACTAAACAAGACATTTGAAAATCACAAATACAAAACAAGACATCTTGAATATCCATTGATTAATCTTTTACAGAATTAGATCAAGAAAATTTATAAATTGAATAATAAACTTTAGTCCAATTCAATTCTAAACAAATGCAAAAGTACGAAATCGTATAATAATTTTCTTAATCATTTTTTTTCGTAATTAGTCATTAATCGATGGTACTATAGTGTGGTATAGTCTAAGGTGAATTATTCTAAAAATTTTCAAATTTTGATATCTGTTTATTTAAACTAATAAAAAAATTGCATATACACCATATTACAATTTTGATGGACTGATTGTATGGTGCAGGTACCATGCAAGTGATCGTAGAGTTTTCAAAACATTATTCCTTGCATTTGTAGGTTATGAAGTCTCCATTTTTTAACATGAAACTAATGTTTCAAACATATGCTATTTATTACATGTGTTATTCAAACACATGTCACTAAATGGGCCAAATAGCATATGGACAGATGTCAAATGGAGATGAAAAGGGTAGACGAATGCCCATCCTGACCATTTTCAAAAAATGACGCCTTCGGTGTAATAAAAATAAATTAAGTGGAACATTTTCCCATGGGGTGTATAATATAAGGTGACATGATACATTGTTAAGATACTAAGTGGTGAAAAAAGTTTCCAGTTAGGAATTTGGTGTTAGATAACTAATCCTTGGGATTAGGTTTGTGTTATGGTGAGTGGTTATTAGAGTCCAAGAAGACCTGGAAACTGAATCAATGGTTTCTTTATGTATTTACATGTACATTGTGTACATAATTCTTTGAGATCAATCATTAATAGATAGTTCATTTGGTTTCCAATTTGTTATCTTACAATGGTATCAGAGCACGTGAAATGCTCTATTGAATGAGAGCAAAGGTTAATATGCTATGTCGAATAGAATGAGTCACTAGTTGTTGTGGCCTGAACTCATGCATATTATCTCTTGTTGGTAAGAAATATCTTGGTACATGAATGAAGAAGTGGTTGGAAATATGATGCAGTGTTGTCCTTGATGGCAACCCATTGAATGAAGATGAAGACATCATTATTGGAAATGTGTTGTCCTTGATGGCAAATCACACAGTGAAGTTATTGGACAGTAAATGATGTAAATCTGATGTGATATGATGCTTGTTGATATTATGATGTTGAGTGTTGTCCCTGAAAGGCAACCCTCTTGATAAAGATGATGGCAACTTACTTGATGAAGTTGTGCTTGCTAGAATATGTTCTTGATGAAGAAATTATGATGTATCTACAGTGTGTACAGAAGGCAATGAAGAAAGGAATTCAGAATGTGCTCAAAGTATGATGAAAAGAGTATGTCTCTATGAATACGCGGATCTGTCTAAGGGAAGTCGCGTATGCACGCGAAAAAGAACTTTCCATGTCGCGTATGGGTAAAAGCGCTCAAAAAGTGCAAAACCAGGGGCCCGTGGTATTGAAGGCTCGTGGTATTGAAGGCTCATGGTATTGTTTTGGCTCATGGTATTGAAAAAGGGGCCCGTGGTATTGAAAAAGGATAAACATATATAAGGAGAAGAAATTCATTGTGCAAATCATGAGTGTGGGAGCAAGATGTCTGAGCTTGAATGAATACTTCTCTGTGAAGTATATCTGTATGGAAAGGGTAAAGGTTTGATGATAGATCTGAATCTATGAAGCACTTATGAAGAAATGATGAAGTGGGATCTTTAGATCTGAAATGTACTTGTATTTGCTAGATCTGTTTATGGAGTGATTAGATCTGTGATGAGGCGAACATCAAGGCGAACATCTGTCTGAAGTAAAAGGGTAAATCTGAACTGAATATCTGATCTGAAGAAGTATGCTGCTCTGTAATGATTGAAGATCTATACGCTACTTTGCCGTGGAGGAAGCGCGTATGTACGCGGCTTCGCTGAAGTGAAAGCGCGTATGCGCAATGAAATATACACTGAGGTATACGCTGGTTTGTGTGGACGGAAGCGCGTATATACGCGACATCAGTGAAGGGAAAGCGCGTATGCAAACTAGGGTTTGATGAAGCAAGGGGTATGAAATATCTGATCTGTTCTGCTGTGTTTCTGCTATCTGATCTGTGTTGATATGTATTTGTTGGTGATGTATGTCTGTGCTTAAAAGTATGGAAAGGGTCCAGTCTGAAAATATGATGAAACATGGCCTGCAAGTGTTGTTCTATTGAAGTTGTTGGATCCAGTGTGAAAATTGATGAAACGTGGTCCAAGGTGGTGCTGAGGGTTGTAGCCTTCAGTCAGGGGGTTGTAGCTCCCTTCCAGGTGAGGCTGGTAAACGAGATCGGGGGGTCGTAGCTCCCTTCCAGGAGAGGCTGGAAAACGAGTCAGGGGGTTGGAGCTACCATCCAGGAGAGGCTGGTAAACGAGCGCAGGTGGGTGCCTGCGTGCTGGTCAAGTCTGCGCCAGCACATATGTTGTAAGATGTTTTCTCTATAATAAAATATTGAAGGCTGAGAAACTGCAGCGGTGGTTTTCTCTTGACTTGGGTTTCCACCTAAAATTCTGGTGTTCATGTGTGATGCTTTATTCTGTTCTTACTGCACATGTTTACTGTTTATTGAACATCTGATGAATAACTAATGGAATGATATAAGCAAAGAACTAATGACATAATTAGATCTCTGTGTATACGCGAGTTGCATGAAAGATATCCGCGTGTATACGTGAGTTTACTAAAGGAAAGTAGCGTATGGGTTTTAAGGAATGAAAAAGTGAAAATTTTTGAGTATGCAGTAAATACTGATTCACCCCCCCCTCTCAGTATTTTTCCCAACAATTGGTATCAGAGCAGGTTCTTCTGCAAAAGCTTGATCGCTTGAAGGAGATCCGTCGCAATGGGAAAGAAGCAAAAGAAGAAGGCCACTGAAAAGGAGATATCTCAGAAAACATGTGCAGCAGAAAATGGAAAAGATAAAATAGGTATTGATAATTGTTCTGATGACTCTCTTTCTTGTGCATGCAATGAAGAAGATAGTGAAAGAAATGTTATGGATCTAAAAGAAGTTCTCAAGATCAAAGTTGAAGAACAACAAAGAGAAATTAAAGAGAAAGGCTCTATCGAAAAAGAGATGATCTCTAGAATGAAGGAACAGATAGAAATGCATAAAAATCTGTAGAGAAGGCTTGAAAAAGAAAACCTCGCTCTCAAAATAAATCTGGAAAAATCAAATAAGAATGATGAAGAACTTAGAGCAAAAATCATGTCTGTCATAGAAGAATCATACAAGGAACATGAAGAACTTCTTGAAGAATCAAACAAGAAGAATATAAGACTTGAAGCAGAAATCATATCTCTCAAAGAAGATCTGGAAAAATCAAATAAGAAGAATGAAGAGCTAGAACAAACATGTGAAGAAAACGAAAATTGGTTGAAAAAAGAGATCCTAAATCTGAAGGATCAGGTAGAAGATGGAAGAAGGAAAGAAGAAAGCACGACAAAGCAATGTCAAGCCTTGGAGGTTGAGGTAAACATTCTCAAAGGTAAATTAGAAGAAAAGGTTAAACTTTTGAGGTTTCATGATAGTACTAATATTTTGGACAATATTCTGAGTAATCAAAGGTCTCCTGCTATCAAACTTGGTCTTGGTTTCCATGAAACTATTAAAGGTGAATCTAGCTCACAAGGAAGTGCTAAAAATTCAGAGGTAGTCAATGCAAAACCTGAAGTGTTGAAAGAGACAAAAGGTCAATCAACAATGATGAAATCTCCAAAGAAATCATTCAATAATGTTGAATGTTTCAAATGTCATAATTATGGGCATGTTGCAGCAAATTGCAGGAGCAGATCATTTCAGCCTCAAACAAACAGTTCCTACATAGAAAGGTACTCTGGTTTCTTCAAGGGATATTGTTTTTCATGTAACAAGTATGGACATAAATCAGCTGATTGCAAAAGGAGGAAGATTAGAAATACTCATTATAATTCTTATGCTTATTTCTCTGGACACATGAGATGTTATTCTTGTAACAAGTATGGACATGTAGAAAAAGAATGCAGGTTGAACAGATCTGAGAAAGTGGACAATTTTCAGCACACTGTTAGGAAGTTCAAGCAAATTTGGAAAAGGAAGGAGGACCAATCAGAAACGTAGGGAATTAGAGCCCTCTCTGCGGGTGGGGTGGGGTGGGGAGGTGGGAGTACAAAGTACAAAGTACAAGGAGTACAAGGAGTACAAGTACAAGTACAAGTACAAGGAGTACAAGGAGTGCTACAAGAAGTGCTCTACAAGGGGAGTCCACACCAAACAGCCACCCGTTAATTACTACAAATAGGTATTTAACCATTTTCGCATTTATCATCAGCTTGCTACAAAATTTCAATCAACTTACTCCCATGGCCCTCATAATACCTTAGAGAAGAGATGGATAGTCTGGGTCATATCTTGGATCACAACGTTGGAGATAAAAATGATGCTAACCAAGTTATGCATCATAGACCCCCGATCGAGGTGCGAGCTGACAATAGGGAATCTTAGATATTTTTTCCATGGAAATTTCCTTGATAAGCAAGGACGACAGGCAGTTAATTTATGGACCTCACACACTTTGGGTGAACTACAAGGTGGCACCAAACATTCAGGTTATTAATTCTTATAGTAGAGGACGAAGGAACATCGCCTTGTTGGGGTTTTATGTTAGTAACTTTGAAATTTTATACAAAAATCTAATTGAAATGGTTACATGTTTTTTGGAGAGCTTCAGAATGAACGTGAAGGATCTTCACTAGGTCTGCCACCCCGGTGTAGACAGTTTTATCCTCGTCCTTATGGTCCAAGACAAAAGCTATGTTCTTTATGTGTGCTCCTCTTATATTATTTCCTCTGCAATTCAAGTCCATATGATAATACGTTGGAGAAGCGTCTTTGAGCTAGTGTTTGGGGTTATAAGGAAAATCATATATGAAATTTGGGAGGAAATTGTTATTTTTTTCTAATGGACTCTGTGAATATTGTAAAATTGTTTATTTTTGTTATGGAAGCTTACTCTCTCAGATGGGAATGTATTTGTGGTATGTGCGATGGAATTCAATATGCATCTCTTGCATGGAATTTTATGTCTATTATCTTATTTTTTTCGATGCAGTTGTTGGAATTTAAGAGAAGGGGTCTCCTACATAAGGATACAGTCGAATGGACTATGTGTTTTTTCCTAGGATGGTTCAGGAAGCCCTGGGTTGATGTTTTTTCCATCTCTTGGAAGACGCATCTCATTTCCATGCAAAAACGTTTGGTTTCTGGCCTTACCAGTAACTATTATATGGATTTTTTTTGTGGTATACTTGCAGGTCTAAATTTGCAGTGTGTGTACTGGCACATTAAACTTTTCAATCACCTCAAGCTCTAGGTATTGGTTCTCTACTTCAAGTTTTCATATCATTTTGGTTTTTGGTTGAATTGAAAAATTGTGCGGTCCTCCTCAGGTAAAGGAATATAGACTAATGGAAGTCATGGGAATAATAGAAGTGCAGGGCAGTGGCGTGAAAGAATCCATACCCAATTTGGGTTAGGGTTTTGTTGGGTTGAGGGGCCTTAGACCCAGGTTGAAAGATGGCTACACGAACCAAAAACACCCTCTGTAATATTCCTAAAATTTATAATTCATCTAAATGAAATATTATAGTTGGTTTTGTCTTTAGATAGATGAATAAATGGGTAGGGAGTCCCACTAAACCTCATTAGAAGGAATAATAACATTCCTCATGTAAAAAGAGGAAGAATAAGCAACAGGAAGGAGCACATTAGGTGTGAACAAGGAGGATATCATGTTGATTCATTCATCTTGGACTAGATCAACATACACTATTTGGATACATTGTATCTCTTTAACAAAATACACAGATTTGGTGGAGGAAAACTTGCATGAGCTTGGAGGAAAATGTGGATGGGACCCAATGGGAAGAGTTTCACTTGCTATATATGGAGACAATGGAAACCTTTTCCATTCATGTTTTTATATTATCATTTTTCTGCTTAGAATTAGCTTCCTCTTGCTGTTTAACAGGGTTGTAGTGTTGTTTAGCACAAGGGTGTTCCCGAGCGGGAAACCCACCTCTTTCCTTGAGGGGCCTCTTGGGAGAGTATTGTACTGAATTGTTCCACATCCAAGCTTGAGGCCAAGTAGTAGTATTCAGTAATAGCATTATTTTTGTAGAAGTGTAATGTTATGTTGTAGGGTGTTTCAGTGGAATATTGATCATTCCACTTCCGGGATTGTTCCTCATTAGAAGGTGCCTTCCTTCTCTTTAGAGATAAACAAAGGAGATTTCTGAGCCCATTTCATATCTAGGCATTGGGCCAAAGCACCTCTGATCTCCTACAGCATAGTCCCGTGCAGGAACTGTGTCACTTTCCAGAGAGTTGTTGCAGCAAGGTTTTAGGCCTTGTTTCTGAGCTAGTTTCCTACGGAAAGGGCCAACCCTTCTCCCGGAAAGCTAGAAAAACGTATTCTTATCCCTCTTGTACTTTATTAAGATATTTTCATGTAATGTTGTAGTGAGACTGTGTTATTTTTGAGTTGAATACCCAAATTTTCTCTTTTTGTACATGTGTCTCCAGAAACCGTTGCCGGGTTATCTCTATAATGCAATAAGGAGGCAAGATCTATGTTTTCTTAGCATATTGTGCCATCAATCTCCATATCTATGATTTTATATTGTAATTTTGTGGAAACCCTCATAGAATAATGTTGTACATGATTCAGTCTTTTCTGCATAGTCTAAGTCATGGGATTTGGATGTTTCTGAGTCATTGTAAGCCTGGGAGATCTGTTTAACCTATAAAAAGGGATTTGTTTCTAATCCCATTTTGTATGTAAGGCCTTAATCTATATGCTAAGGGATCCAACTATTATTTCCCCTTATTATCACGTAGGTACATGGAAATAACATTTTTAGGGTATGTTTTGCTGCTTTTCCCCACATGGAGATAATCTATAAAGGCATACTTTTTCTGATATGTTCATAATCTGATGGAATTTTGTTTAACACACATTTTATGGGATAATTTTCTGCATTTATTCATTTGTGTTTATATATTTTTGGATCTCCAACTTTACAATATCTTAAGATATTCTTATTGTTATAGAAATTCCCTATTTTTGGGTATTACAGTGGTATCGGAGAAACTTTCTTGGCACAGCCTGTGAATCTCAGCCATTATGCCATAAAAGGAAGGGGAGATGTACAAAAAGGAAAAGACTCCATTATGTGGAGAAAGAAAGTAAGAGAGGCTTACAAAGCTTCTTCCAAAATCTATACAAAGCTTTCAAGGAAATCTGAAGAAGATAAGAATGGAGATGGAATCTCCAGAAGAGTTTGGATCTAGAGCTAGATCTAGATTTTCACATGGTAAGTATGAGCATGGAGCTACACACCATGATGCATAGCGCAGTCAAATACCCAGATCTATCATGAGATGGATGAAAGGCGGGAGGATGCCTAAGAGGAAAACTCTTAGTGATTTATTGCAGAAGTATGGATCTCAAAATGAGAGGTTTAGAGGCCATACCACTTTCCAAGAGTTTTGAAAGATCTAGGTAAAGAGAAGCAAGTAGCAGGAGATGGATATATTCCTTCTATCTACTTTTTATGGCTCACCCACATGCTCAACTAGAGCTTGGGTGAAGGAGCTAAACTCCTATTTGCAGCAACACCACATTTCTGAAGATGAATCCATCAGGATTGCAGCACTGCATTTCGAAGGTAAGGCCTGTGCATGGTGTATTTTTTAATCTTGTTCTTTGGAAAATTAAAATACTTCCTCTTATGCAAGATTCATTAAAACATTGGTGGGAAGGTTTGATGGGAAACTTCCTAAGACACTTGTAGTAGAGCAAGAAGAACCTAAGGAAACAAAAACCTTGCATATGATGGAGGAAACTATAAACTTAACTCCACTTTAGCAAACCATGAGAGAAGTTGACAACTTGCATCATACCTTGTTTGAGTTAAGACCTCTATCTCATATTCCTAAACAAGAGGGCATGGAGATATTTTTTTCACAACATGATCCAATTATTGGAGGGTTTCCCATACATGTTAATGAAGATGAGGGCAACCATGCTGTCACATCTAGAGAACATCTAGTACCTCATGCAGAGGAATTAGGAGCACATGCTCCAATAGGAGGAATTATTGTATCCTTCAAAGAAGTTCCCCAGGATCTCATACATGGAGGTCAGAACATAATTAATGAATAGCATGATTGTGAAGTATTATAGATGAAAGGAGAAGGTGGGAAGGAAGGGCAGCATCACTTGATGAGGAGAACACACCCTTCTCTATTTCATAAAGCTAATGCAAAAAATAGGTATACTGAATTATGCTGTGAGGGCAAGGGTAAGATTGTCCACCCATATTTACAGTCTACTCTTGACATTGATGTCTCACTACATGGAGGCATTCCACCTGGGAGCCCACTAGATATAAATTTGGTGAAAGACATCTTGCCTCTTGGTTCACCACCCCTAGATTCTGGACAGGTGTGTTATCACTCAGGTTTTCCTTGAAGTTGTAAGAAAAGGAAAGTATACCCGAGGTAACCACAAACCAACCTTCAGATGAAGAATCTAGCCAATCTGCATCCAGAGAGGGCTCTCTCTTTATAATTTATCTTTGTTCTTAGAAGGTTTTAGGCTAGTTATAGATCCAAGAGTTTGTTTGAAAATGGTGGAATCCGCAAACTAGGGGCAAGGTTGAAGATTTTCAGTCCATTGGGCTATGGAGTCAAAGGATGGCTTTACTGGATTTCTATTCTACACACAAGATGGTTTTGCAGGGCAAGATAGCCAGACAGAGAACAATCCTTAAAATTTAAAGTGGATGGGATGATTTTGAAGGGATGAAAAGCAGCTAAGAATCTTTCACCATGTTCAAAAGAAAGAAATGAGATGACTACAAACAAAGAGCAATGAAGAATTCTTTATTATAGTAATCAAGAATGTTTAAATTAGCAAAGCAAGAGAATTTAAGAATTCGTGCTTATAACCAATTTAGAGAAAAACATTAAGAATAATCACATCTGAAATCAGAGTACAATTAAGTAAATTCTGATTCAATCCTTTATGTAAATTATTCAAAAATGGACATAATGATATTATAAACAGATATAAAACTTAAAACATAGGATAGAAAGACTTATTGAACTGCAGTCCGACACATTAATCCTGCAAAAAGTCCTGAGCTTCAAATTGTCATCCAGTAAGCCACAAATAAATTTCTCCAAAACACTTTTTATTCTAAAAACATCAATGTCACAGCAAAGTATTAGAATCCACCCTCAATACTCTCTTTGAGGGTTTATTTATACAAAAAATAATTGAAAATATCTTACACTAACCTAGCCAATAATCTAGGGTGACTAAGGAGTAATTTACAAATAAAAAGGAGACAAATGGTCTCGTAGATAGAATAACAAGTAACTGCTGATGTGCTGTTTCTTCATTTTGTGGATGTGCTGGAGGCAGGTGCTATAATAGGGCTCGATGTTGTCTCCTTGAGTAATTCCTTTCCTTGTCTGATAGTCTTTGTTTCTACGGATACTCTTTAACCTGTTCCACTGCTACTCTTTAACCTGTGCTCCTTATTTATTTTTTACATGATAGTAAAAAGATAAAATTCTGAACCTGAAGATAAATTTCATAGAATTTCCAATAAGTCATTCCACCATTGATCTTCTGCTATTATAGTTCTTTTAAGTTTTCTCAATGTCTCATCAGCCTCTGTGTACCTGTAGAAAGTGGGCTGACTAGGGAACAAATACTTTAATTCATGCTCAAGATGAAATAAATTCTTCAACCTGTCATAGAGATTTCTTCCTGTTGGCAACGTTGCTTCTGGCAAACTGATAGAATGAGCAGTTGTATTATGAGCATGGGTATCTATTTTCTTAACATAGGTTTCCAGGTCCATTATCTGGTCCTCTGAGAGCATAGGACTGGGTAACCCACTGTCCAATAAAACCTGAAATTTTCCTTTGAAAGCATTAATTTCTGCCAGAATATCTGAGCACTTCCTTTCCAAATTCTGCATAAAAGTTCTTTTGGTAAAAACTCTTTTTATCTCCAAAATAGTGTCGGTCCTGTCCTCAATTCCTAATACTGCAAGCTGTTGCTTATTCCGGGTGTTCAAAAACTGTATAAGTTGATTGGCTTGCTCAGGTCTGCCCCTTAATTCATCTCTTGTTCTGTTTATTTCTTCCTGAGCTACTTTGATCAAGTCATTTTGTTCAAAAATTGCTTGAACAGAGGGCCAAATACTTTTTATTAACTCAATTATATTATCCCAAAGAATTTTATTTATTTCCCTCAAAGGCTTCTCTAATGAAAGATCTTTTTCTAAAGCCTTAACCAATCTTTCCAATCTTTTAATTTCCCTGGTGTTATCAGCAACGGTCTTTTTAGATGTATCATATTTCTTCTCCAAAATTTCTAACTGCAATTTTGTGGTTTGAAGTTCTGTGACTCTGAGTTTTATACTTTCCATTTGTTTTACCAATTCATCAGAACTCAAACCAGAAGTATTTACCTGCGCTGGCTCTGTTTGTTGATCTGTTGTTCTAGTACCTGTAGTTGTAGTAGCCTCTGTGATTGATGCCTGCATGATAGCTTCCTTCTCTTGTAAAGCTTGTTCCAATTCTTTCTCTGTTTCACTTTGTTGCTCAGTCATTTTTAAGAGCAACTCCATTATCTCTTCCTGCGAATTATCCTTCAAAAATTCTTGGGTCTGGGGATGTCTTGAGGCTGGTAATTTCAGCTGCTTTCTTAGGGCAGAAATATCATCATATTTCTTTTTTATTAGTGCCTCAATGCTTTCTTAGGGCAGAAATCCTGTGGTGAATATAAGGGGAAGATTTTTTCTTCATTATTTTATCACAGATAAAACCAAATGGATCATAAGGGACCCAACGGAAACTTCTTTGGAACTTGCAATGGTTTTGTAGTATATCTTCTGCTTCTCGCTCGACCTCCCTAGAGTTGCAGATGAAAGGACCTAATTGACTTTTGATCCTTAGTTGGGCTTTCTTTTTCACATTACAAAAATGAATCATATCAGAATTATTCATTTTCCTGAAATATTCCAAGGCAAAACGTCTCATGGGCACATATTTTGGTAACTTGAATGGATGAAATTCACATCCATAGATTCTGATGACTGAATGGTTTTGATATAAATACCAGTCTCCAACTTTATATGTCCTTGAAAGCTGCAAAGTCTTCTTGATTTCATTACTGAGCCTTGGAGGAGGAATTCCTGTCAACAAGGTAGTTGAAGGATATACAAAAATATCGATGAACTCAGCATAGGAATAGGGAGACTCATAGGAAGAATGAGTTATGGCAGACCAAAAAATAACTGATCTAGGATTTCCCTTGGCATCAAGCTTTTTAACATGGAAGGGGAACTTCTCTGATTGATAATAGATGAGGAGATGATAAATAACTAAGGAATATTTGAACACTTTCTCATTATCTAGCCCCATGAACTGGTCATGGATTTTATTGGAAATGAAGGACGCAAAATCATATTTTACTGCAGGAGGTTTCCCAGAAGTAAAGATAGACAGCAATACCAAGGTTATTTCATCAACATATTCACTTGCATTGAAACCCATAACAAAGGATATCATATTGAGGATAAGTCTGCCCAACTTGTTAAAGTAAGAAAAACCATTTGGAGGTGGCCTCTTAGGTTGATGTTCAGGAAACATAAAAGTTTGGAAAATGGATTTCAATTTTTCTGGAGACAGTTGATTAGACTTTCCAATCAGTTCTTCCATAGACAAGGGAGTTAGCTCTTGATCAGGTTCAAAATGTAGCATTGCATTAATGGCTTAGGGAGTAATGGGGAAAATAACACTCTGGTCAGGGGACATTACTACTCTTTGAGTTGGATCATAGTTAGAATGGCAGTAGTGGATAATTTCTGGGAAAATGAGGACTGAGGGGATGAGATATCTCGGGAAATTGGATTCCCACAACCCAATGACATCCAATCCCTTTGAATAATCGTCTCTGCAGCGACAATAACTTCGAAGGGGGCTTTCATCAAACACTAAGTCTTTAATTTGGAAGTCCTTATCCACTAAGGGAAAATATTCTAATTCTCTATGGGGGGCATTCAATGGGGTTACATTCAGGGCTGCCGGGGCTTCCATTTTGGTTCTTGTGTGTTCAAAATGGAAGTTTCTGGGTTTTCTTCATAGAAATGTCGTAATTTCAGTTTTAATTAGGGAAATTGGCACAGTTGCATGTTTGGGAAAACAATTCACAGTTTTACAGCTCAGGGAATGATCCTAGGAATAAGATTTTAACACTGATTCAGTGGAAAAACAAGGAACACAGAGTTTCTTTTGAAGTTCGGAGCGCAATAGAATAAATACCTGTTTTCGGAGGCAAACTGGGATTTAACAGGTATCAAGTGGTGGCAAGAGGATGCTCCAACACTGGTCCGGCGGAATTCTGGAGCGAAATCAGATAGAACAGTAGATTTCCATGAAAATTTGAATTTCATAGCGGAAGGCGCAGTCGCTTTCAAATAATGAAAATGACATAAAAAACACGAAAATTTGTTTTATTTCCAAAGTCAAAAAAGGGGTTTTTATTTTATCGAGGAATGACGTCATGGAAGTACGGGATGACGTGTGGCAAGAGTTGGGCGGTAAGCGGTAATTCCTGCACTGCTTACGGGCAATGGTGGTTTAAAATGTGATGGCCACGATTCCATTGGGGAAGTGACACGTGGACAGAGGACGGTTTCAAAACCACCGTGCCCCCGCGTGTTAAAGTTCTGTCAAGGGACGGCTAGTGGAATCGCTGTGGAGCGTCGATCTATAGGCAGATGATCCGACGGTGGAGGGGACGGGGAGATGGTGGGGGTTTAATGTGCGGGCCTGGCGGGGTTTTAAAACGTGATTTAACTTAATCAAATATCCCGGGGGCGTTTTAATTTGTGGAGGAAAAGGTTATTAATTAATCCTGATAATTAATTAATCCCTGGGTTGAATAAAAATTGGGGTTGTGGCAGGGTTTCGACTATGGTTGACGTGTCGGGTGGGGTTTTTTTTAATTTATTTTTTTGTTTTAGACATAAAACATATGTTTAAACTTTTGTATTTGTTATATTTTATTATATGATAAATAAATCAATATGATTGACTTACCATAGGGGCGGGAGTATTATACAATGATATATTTTAACCAAAGGGCGCATAATGCGGGTTTTTAATGAATAATTGGGAAATAAATACTTTGGTTAAACTTTATAATAAGATGGGTTTTTTGGATATTTATATAAAAGGAGTTATATACTTAGGATAAGGCATTTTCACTAGGGATTTAGTAAATAGAGTTAAATGTAAATATGACAAAGGGACAAGGACAACTCAAAATACTTTGCACATCTAAGGAAGTGAAGATTTCTGAAGTAAACCACATTATATCAACTTCAACACTTGAACATAGCATAGCAAGTGATTTTGAGGGTATTTTATGAAATATGGCATGATTTTCCTAAGTAAAATTGGATTTTACTTAGGAAAAGGTTAAAAGTGAATGATTATAATGGCAAATAATGTCAAGTACTTAGGTCTTTTTGATCATTAGGCCAAGGGTCCGGTCCCTCCAAAAGTCAAGGAAATGCCTTGAGCCCCTTTGATCTCCAAATACCTTAGCACTTTGGGGGAAATTAGTAAAACTTAAGGGGAAAGTGATGTGGGAAGTTAATGATTTTGACTTTTCTTTCTGTGAATTCTTCAGTGTATTTTATGCTTCAGTACTTGTGATGAAAGTAAAGGATTAAACACATTTAGTAGAATCATTCATCACATAAAACTTTGCAACACCATCTACCTACCCTATCTACTTGACACTACCATTTTCTCTTCTTTATTAGGGTGCATTTAGACTTGCAAACCCTTATCAATCTTATTTTTCTTTTTACATGATAAATCTATCTATTTCTACCCTTATTACATCCAAGGGCTCAGATTAAACTGTTGAGCACCTTTTATTAACTCTACCTATCTACTTATATGCCAAGATTAAACTGTTTGGTCAGATATTTATTCTCTATTCTACAACATGAAATTGAAACATGAATGAGTCAAGTTTAAACAGTTTGACTCTTCATAAATTGTGGCAAAGTTTAACAAGCTGCACACAATTACTTATTTACAAAAAATGAAATAGTAGTGGCATTTGGATTTGCACACTTTCCTTGGTCTATTTTTTGCTTGGGGTTCATTTCTTTCATTTTCTTGACCAATTTATTTTTCTTACCCTTTGATTTTTATTTTAGGGTATACCCTCTTTACATTTTTTTAAAATTTTTTGATTTTTTGGTTTTTCAAGAATATGGAACACCTTTGCTTAAGAAAAAGGTTTGAACATATTCCATAGTTCAATCAAGACAATCATGAAAAATGAAACCTATTGGTATAAGAGTCTAACAAGGTGAATATTTTGGAGGATGAATTTGGCATGGGGGATGTCAAAGTAGAAAGCAACAGCATGAGGAGAGCTTCATATTCTAGATCACCAGTGTCGTCTCTTAGGAGGATTGATCCATATTGTAGGTCTCAACTCTTGGTAGAGTACTCCAAGGATCTTGTTGCTTGCATGATTCTTGATGACCCTGAGGAAGATGATAGATACATGGTGGATGATGTGGTCATCTATTCTTATGGAAGAGTCTTCTTGACTAGAGCTTCTAGTCTTAAGGAGAAGTTGCTACATGCAGCACATGAGGAATTTTTCACTATGTACTTTGATGCATATTTTTCTTTGATGGAGGAGTTTAGTTGGGAGGGAATCCAGCATGATATATTTAATGATATGGAGAGATGCATATCCGAGATGGTGATGGAGAGGATGTCACATTCACTTCGCTACTCATTGAAGGTAAGGGAGGAATTCTAGTTGAGCCATTTCAGCTCAAGGTCTCAAGTACATGGTGGAAGAGGTATAATTTCACATTATGTTTTGTACTTCTTTACTTTGTATGAGCAATATGTTATACCAAGGAGGATCATCCCTTCTTGCATTTTTTACGATGAGGTACTTGTAGCTACTTGCAGCATTGATATTGGCTACCTTATTGGTGGTTTGTGGGGGGAGCCACGTGATTTTTGGTGTGCACCATTGACACCTCATTGTACTTTCATATTTATATCTTATAGAATGACGGTGGTAGAAAACAAGTGGCTAGGAAAGCACTTGTTATAACTTCTTTTGATGCAAGCAAAGGATGCACTGCGCTGGTTCCCTATGTGGAGCTATGATTCACTCTTCAGTTGTCATTTGGCAGCTTGTTTTTATTAGATTTTGCTTCCATTTATTGATGATATGTTTGTGTTCATGGGAAGATTTATTTAGAGAGTGGGATATGAGTCGAAGATGACCATTGGGAGTAGGATTATCCCTACTTTAGATGTTTCATATTCCATGAGGAACAATGGGCAGTCCATGATTGTCATATTACATCTCTTTTCTTGATGTGGGAGGAGCCATTTGAAGAACTTGAGTTCTTGGGGGAGGCACTTCATGGGTGATTTGTTTGTTAGGGTAACTTGGGCCATTTTTGGAGGCCATGTCATTTCAGCCCAAGGATATAAATACCCCCATATTTACCATAAATGGAGAGAGAAACAACTTGGAAAGAAAAATCCAATCTCTCCATGCAGCCCCACTACATTGCACAAACCGGGGGTTGAAAATTTCTTTGATGAGCTACCTAGAATGGCTCATTTCATTTGGATGATAGCATGGGTGAGGGAGTCACTCATTGGGAATGGGACTTCCCATGATTTTTAATCACTCCTATCTTGAGGAGGACATTGGAAAGCAAGGAGATTTCCACTTACATCTTCCATTTTCTCATGATGTACACCATTTGTTTTTACACACTTGGAGGGAATAATTGGAGGATAGATTTATTGCATATCATTTTGAGCTATAGTGGGATCTATTGATGAGGAGGCCACTAAAAAAGGGAGGGAGAAAAATTTGGAGTTTCTTGAGGACAAACAACATTTTGGAGGGGGAGGACTGTAATATTCCTAAAATTTAGACTTCATCTAAATGGAATATTATAGTTGGTTTTATCTTTAGATAGATGAATAAATGGGTAGGGAGGTCCATTAAACCTCTTTAGAAGGAAGAATAACATTTCTAACTTGAAAAGAGGAAGAATAAGCAGTTGGAAAGAGGAAATTAGGTGTGAACAAAGAGGAGATCATGTTGATTTAGTCATCTTTGACCAAATCAACATACACTGTCTAGATACATTGTATCTCCTTGATAAACTGCACAAATTTGGTGGAGGACAGCTTGCATGAGCTTGGAGGAAAATGTGGATGGTACCCAATGTGAAGAGGTTCACTTACTATATATGGAGAGGATGGAAGCGTTTTCCATTCATTTTTTTATATTATCATTTTCTCGCTTAGACTTGGCTTCCTCTTTCTGTTTAGCAGGGTTGCAATGTTGTTTAGCACAAGGGTGTTCCTGAGCGGGAATCCCACCTCTTCCCTTGAGGGGCCTCTTGGGAGAGTATTATACTAATTTGTTCCACATCCAGGCTCGAGGCCAAGCTACAATATTCATTCATAGCGTTATTTATGTAGCAGTGTAATGTTGTGTTGCAGGGTGTTGCAGTGGAAGATTGATCATTCCACTTCTGGGACTGTTTCTCAGTAGAGGGTGCCTTCCTTCTCTTAAGAGATTAGCAAAGCAGATTTCTGAACTCATTTCACATCTAAGCATTGGGGCAAGGAACCTCTGATGTCTTATAGTGTATTCCCTTGTAGGAAATTTGTCACTTTCCATAGAGTTGTTGCAACAAGGTTTTAGGCCTTGTTTCTGAGCTAGTTTCCTAGGGAAAGGGCCAACCCTTCTCCCAGAAAGCTAGAAAAATGGATTCTTATTCCTCTTGTACTTTATTCAGCTATGTTCATGTAATTTTGTAGTGATATTGTGTTATTTTTTAGCTTAATATCCATATCTTCTCTTTTTGTACATGTGTCTCAAGAAACCCTTGCTGGGTTATCTCTATAATGCAATAAGGAGGATAGATCTCTCTTTTCTTAGCATATTTTTCCATCAATCTCAAAATATATGATTTTCTATTGTAATTTTGGAGAAACCCTCATAGAATAAATTTGTACATGCTTCAGTATTTTCTGCATAGTCTAAGTCATGGGATTTGGGTGTTTCTGAGTCATTATAAGGCTGGGAGATCTGTTTAACCTATCAAAAGGGATTTGTTTCTAATCCTCTTTTGTATTTAAGGGCCTTAATCTATATGCTAATGGATCCAACCGTTATTTCCCCTTATTATCATGCAATTACATGGGAATAACTTTTTTAGCGTTTATTTTGTTGCTTTTCCCCACTTGGAGACAGTGTATAAAGGCATACTTTTGTTGATATGTTAATAATCTGATGTAAATTTTTTTAACACACATTTTACGAGATAATTTTCTACAATAATTCATTTTTGTTTATATATTGTTGGCTCTCCAACTTTAGAATATCTTCAGATATTCTTGTTGTTCTAGAAATTCCCTATTTTGGGATATTACACCATCTATTACCATCCCTTTTGGTAGCAAAATGATGCACAAACCGAAGTCTCACCCAAGAATATTAGTGTTGGTAGGCTAAAATGGTTCATTTTTCACCCCATTCCTACTTCAAAACCACAACCTTATACCTCTATTTTATCTTCACAAACCTCCTTAATCCTACATTATTCCAAGAATCGTGTCTATTCCTGCACTAGAATTATATTTCCTATTTAAGTTTTTCAAATCAATTAATTAATAATTTGAATAGATTTTATGGCTTTAATGTTTCTTTCAACTAATAATTTCTCCCTTAAGGTATTTGATAGGAAAATGTATTAATCATTTCATTAGCATGGTCGAGTGCAGATAGGATTCTTACATCGCTAGAAACTGCTCGGTCCTAAACTCCCTTGACAACTCACTACCTAATGCAGGAATCTCTTTTCAATTTTTCTTGTTTATTTTTGGTCATCTAGAGTTAGACTCCGAGCAGAGGAAAGTCAGGGATATGGTCAACATTATGTCGCTGGCCAGCTATTATATTAGCACTACGTTACATCCGCAACCATATTTGGTAACACTATTGATATTTTGTTTTAGTTAAAAGGCTTGGATTGGAACGAATGCTTGTAATTTTGTTATAGTCACAGGCCTAAGGGTTGTAAAAAATGTAGATTTCATATAGGAATTAGCTAGTGATAGCAATTCTACTCTAACTATGGTGAAATTGTGATTTTGTTTTGTCATCATCATTCCAAGTTGGATTCAATCTCATGATGTACATTTTCTGATTTGAAATTAATGCAAAGGAATTATTCCATGTTATTTTCATCCTGCATTTTAATCCTTTATTGATGCATCAATAAGTGTTGAAGTTTCAAGTTTCTTAAAATGGGAAATGAGTTGGTTGTCTACGGCCCAACCAACCCAACTCGTTATCCCTTTCACTTTTGTTTCATCAAAGGTGTGCATTGATTTTGTTTAAATGCAAAGCGCTGATTAAGATTATGTTTCATTCTTTCACAAGAGTTCTGGTTCCATTTCAGTGATATTGAATGTGTGACGGATCTATGGTGTGAATGTTAATTAAGTTTGATTTACCTTCAATAATTTCCTTTTCCAAATATTAGTTTACTTCAACCTGGATTGTGCAAGCACGTTATTCTCGCACTATTGTATTTACAATTCAGCAACATGATTTTGTTGGTTCATCACAGGAAAAAATTTATATTCCTTTCTTTCACAGATATTCGACACATTTCTGCAACTGAGTGTTCATTATTAGATAGAAGTATTTTTAATATATAGAGTTAAAATATTATTAAATATGCTTTAGTAATTAATGAATGAACGTTGTTACAACACATTGATCTATACCTACACTTTACAATTTTAAGGAAAGGATTATGTAATATTCCTAAATTAGCACAGAGCTAATTGGAATATTAAATTTTGATTTTTCTCTTGGATAAAGGAATAAGAGGGTATGGAGACCCATAAATCTCCTTACCAGGAATAAAATTCACTCCTAGTGTGAATTGATGTCATCTATAAATCTGGATTGAAGATCCTTAGGTGTGCAAAGGCGTCGGAGAATGAAGACTGGGTCAAATTTGACCAAATCAACAATGATGTTATGGAGGAGTGGTATTCATGGTGGGACAACATAGTTTTGGAGGGAGATTGAATGCATGGAATTAGTGACCTAATTGAGTGGGGAAAAGGGTGAGGAAGATCATCACTTATATAAGGAAGAGGATGGCAGCCTTATGGATATGTTTTGAGATTATTATTTTGTATATGGTCTATTTAGACCTATGCTCTCTCCAGTTGTTTAGCTAAGATTGCAGTGTTGTTTAGCACAGGGTGTTCCTAGTCGAGAATCCCACCTATTTCCTTGAGAGGCCTCTTGGGAGAGTATTTCGCTACATTTTCCACAATCAAGCATTAGGATAAGCTCCATATTTGTTCTACAGTGCAATTTTAGCAGGAAGTTGTGTTGTGTTGCAGGGTGCAGTAGTGGAGGGTTGAGAAACCCAATTTCTTAGCTTGTTTTCTAGTGAAGGCAGTAGCCCTTCATCCGAGAGGCTTGTAAGGGAGATTCTTGAGCCTAATTTCATCATCTAACAATAGGCTAAGGGACTGCTATTAGTTACAACGTAGTTTTCTAATGAAACTGGGTTAGTTCAGTGTGCAGTTGCAGTAGAGGGTTTCGAGCCCTAGGTAGGGGAGATAGATTTTCACTGAGGGGATCAGCCTCTCATTTGGAGAATATATAGGAGGAGTTTTCATAAATTTCAAGATTAGATCAGCAACCTCCTATCATCTATGCAGTTGCAGAGATTATTCAACCTTAGGGCCATATTTGTATTTTCTGCATTTTCTGTATTTTAGGAAACCCTTCCAGGTTTATCTTGGAAATGTGCTTGGGAGCTTAGATATCTGTTCTAGGCATTAGTTGAGTCATATAACTTCAGATCTATGTGTTGAAATTATTCAGCATCAATTATATCTAATAAAACTGTGTTTTCATAGCCTTGGGTATTTTTTTTCTAGCAGTGTTCTTCATATTTCTTGTACATGTTCTCTTGAGGCTTTTTTTTCCAACTTGATTGACTATTTCCTCAAGAAATTGTATACATTTTGCTGCTATGATCTTAATATGATGGTTGTATCATATTCTTATGTTACATGTATTGATTTATCACTACTATTTCTAGTTTTTTGCACTATATTCCTGCTTTTCCCATTTTGGAATATTACAGTGGTATCAGAGAATAATCTTGGATCAGCCTGTGGATCTCAGCCATTATGCTACTAGTAGAATAAGAAGAAGGAGAAAGAGATCAGAATGATGGAAAGAGTGAGTTTCATCTCATCTCTTTTCAGATCTAGGAGGGACCTCACCAAGGAGGTCAATCAAAGAAGAATGGAGAGAAACAATGAGACCTCATTAGGGTTTCAATATGAGGAAGGACCATGCACTTCCTATCAGTGGAAGAGAAAACTAGTATTGCATAGAGCTCCAAAGCAATACACTGTGCCCTTTTATTTTGAAGAAGAAGAAAAAAGGCATGGAGACGGAGGACAATTGGATGATGAGATTCTAAGTGAGTATCTTGCAGAATATAAGTCTCGACCTAGAGCTTGCAAGGATAATCTAACTCTCCCACAATTCATTTAGCTCAAAGAAGAAAGGATACCTTGCAGCAATAGATTTATATTGTCTAATTTTGATGGGTCATCCACATGCACAACAAAGGCTTGGGGAATGAAGGTGGATGCATTCTTCCTGCTAAATCTAGTAGTAAAGAGAGAAGCTATGAGATTGCAGAAAACCTTGAGGCTGAAGAAAACATTTGGTGGTTCAGCCCTTTGAGTCATGCACAAGTGAATTCATATGCAGATTTTACTCAAAGGTTGATCAAGAAGTTTGATGGAAGAAAACTAGAGGAAAATAAACTTCTGCCACCATGTAATATTCCTAAAATTTAGCTTTTAGCTAAATGGAATATTATAGATTGTTTTATCACTAGGTAGGTGAATAAGTGGATAGGGAGGCCCATGAATCTCCTTAGCAACAATAAAAGAACTTCAAGTGTTAAAGGATACCATCCAAGCAGCTAAATTAAGCACCTTGAGTATGAACAGGGGATGGAGTATGTTGAATAGGTCAACTTTGACCAAATCAAACAACGTTGTTATGGAGGAGTGGAATTAATGGTGGGACAACACAGTTTTGGAGGGAGATTGATTACATGATGTTAGAAACCCTAATGAGTGGGACCCAAAGTGAGAAGGCTCACATTTTTTATAAGGAAGTGGATGGTAGCCATAGGGGGTTATGTTTTTTTATATTATTTTGTTTATGGTCTACATGACTATTTGCATTCTTCATCTGTTTAGTTGAGCTTGCAGTGTTTTTTAGCACAGGGTGTTCCTAAGTGGGAATCCAATATATTTCATTGAGAGGCCTCTTGGAGGAGTATTTCACTTCATTTCCACACTTAGGCTTAAGGCCAAGCTACAACTTTCTTCAACAACACAATTTCTGCAGAATATTGTGTTATGTTGCAGGGTGCAGCCGTGGAGAATTATAGTGGGTGTCTTCAGAGCTATTTTTACAGTGGAGGAAGGTTTACATCCATTTGAAAGCCTGTAAAGATGCCCCTTGGGGTCTATTGACATATTTGGCATCATTTCAAGGAGTATTTATCCCCTACATCATAGTTTCAGTACAGATTTGCGTTATTTTAGGGAGGAGTTGCAGGGGTGGTTGCAGCGGTTGTTTTGGGAGGAGATTTCTTCGGTGCAGGAGACATTCATACATCCATAGGATCTATTGGATAAGTGATGTGGGTTTCTACATAATATTCATCCATATATTTTAATTTATGTTGTTGTAGCATACCTTCATCCCTAGGGCTACAACATACATTGGCACATTATGTGCGTTTTTCCTGAAACCCTCTTGGGTTGTCTTGGAAAGCTCATCTAGTGCCTAGATATGTATGTGTAGCATATATTATTGCCTACATCAGTACTTTAAATTATTTTATTATCTCTAGTTGTATTTATGGTTAGGATGACTACGTTGTAGCATCATCTCTGACATTTTTTAGAACAACAACATCTCACTTTTGAGAATGTTTATGTATTGAAGGCTCGTGTGATCACATTCTATGACTTCTTCCTCATTTTTTTGTACTTATTTTATACATAGATGATTAATAATATGGCTCCATATTGGTCTCATGGTTTCATGTGTTAAATATTTGTTTCTTCTTTCATTTTATGTGCTATAATCCTGCTTTTCCCATTTGGTAATATTACAATGGTATGATAGAATAATCTTGGCTCAGCCTGTGCATTCTGCCAATATGTCACCATAAGGAGAAGCTTCTCACAGGGAGATAAGATGTATAGAAGGGAAAAAGAAAAGACTCCAATAATTGGAGGAAGGGAGGAAGAGGAGCTCTCAAATATTCTTTTTCAAACTATGCAGAGCATCTATGAAGATATGAAGAAGATGAGAAGGGATGTGTGTAGGGAATATCCAAGGGGGTTTGAATATGAAGAAAACCATAAATTTTTACATAATAGGTGTGAGCATTCAGCCACACAATATGATCCAAAACACAGTTTTATGCCTAGATTCAGAGCAAGAGAGATGGAGGAAGAATATGCACCAAAGGAGGAGACTTTGAGTGACTATCTTTAGGAGTATGTATCTAAATCGTGGAGATTCAAGGAGCACTTGAAATTCCGAGGATTTTTCCAACTCAAGGAGAATATAAGGCCCAAAAATAACAACAGAAGAAGAAGAGGTATATTATTTCTACCAAATTTTGATGGGTCATCTAAATGCATAGCCAAGGATTGGATAGAGCAGCTAGACTCATACTTGCAGCTACACCAAGTTTCAGAAAAGGAAGCCCTTAGGATAGCAGCACTGCATATTAAAGGTAAGGCTTATAATTGGTGGTTTTATGAATATTTTTCATTTAATCATGCAAATATAGCTACTTATGTAGGATTCACTAAGAGATTGGTGAAGAGATTTGATGGAAAAAAATTTGGAACATCTTTGGTTGAGCTAGCCAAACCAAAACATTCAAAACCTTTGCATGAGTTGGAAATATCTATTACACCAACTCCACTCCATATTTCTATTGAGGGGGCTAGAGACTTGTATGATAACTTTCCATGGGAAATATCCCCATTGTGAGAAGAGCTTTCTTCTCAAAAGAAAGACATGGAGATTCCTTCTTCAAGGGAAGACCAAGATCTACGGTCTCTCATTGTTGATGAGGTATTCTCAAATATTAATGAGGAGGAAGAGTGGAGAGGAAATAACAATGTTTTCACTTCAGGAGGAGATGTGGTGATGGGCATGAAGCTATTTCTTCAATTAGAGGAGCTTTTGCATCTTTGGAAAAATTTTCCAAGGAGCAGCATGTACAGTAGTGATGGGCAGTAAGACCTTCATCAAAGGAGGAGAAGAAAAGGTGGACCAACACCAAAGGATAGGGAGCATGCACCCTTGTTTATTTCAAGGGTTTTATATATAGAATAAGGAGACTAATTTGTGCATTGAAAGGAGGGAAAAATGATTCCACTCATATATACAATCTACTTCAGAATTTGATGTCTCATTACATGGAGGAATTCCACCTAGGAGGCCACCAGATCAGGAGATGAGAGACACCTCAAAACTCATTGATCCATGAGGGGTGAGAACCTTGGGAGGATTTGACACAAATCAGAGAGTCTTGGGTAGGCTAAAGGAGGAGGGAGACATTCACCCAATATCATCATTACCCACTCTCATAAGATATTCAGTGTTGAGAGAATATGTTTCTGGGATGGAGGATGGCACCATCATGGTGTAAGGAGACCACTCCATGGCATTAGAGAAGAGTAGGATACTTCCACATAGGAAGGAATATTCCCATTTTGGTTGAGGAGGGTGGCCACTCATGCATGAATTAGCTAGAATTAGGAGATTTTGGAGAGGTGGTAGCTTCTTATGGAATAATAACATCCAAAAGCTTCAACCTTCACTTGAGCATGAGCAGTTACATGAGAGGCAACAAGAACATGTTAGCAACATACCGGTGCTTGACTTTGGCATAGGAGATTTCAAGGAATAATACAACCACATGATGATGGCTACACTGTATAGATAAGTAGCATTGTCATTAGGGAGTTTAGATCCTTACTTGAGATCCCAGCTATTGGTGGAATACTCTGAGGATATCCTTACATCAGGATACTTGATGACCAGTTTCCAGATGGAGGATATATAGTGAGAGATGGGGTCATTTTTTATCAGGATAGGATCTTATTTGCTAGAGCCTCAAAGCTGAAGGATAAGCTATTACATGCATCCTATAAGATCTTTCTTTCCTATCCTGCTGGTTTCATTAGAGCATACCATACTATCTTGGAGGGATAAATGTGGGAAGACTTGAAAGAGGAGATGCACTATCATATGAGAAAGTGCATATATTGTTTGTTGGGTGAGGAGAAACATAACTCTTGGGAAGAGTTATCATCACCACCTCCTTACTCATTGGGTGTGAGAGGGAGCTCATCCATGAACTACCTCACTAGTTTCAACCAAGTGTATGGTAAGGGTTTTATTTCTAAGAATCATGATATATTTACCATATACTTGCATTTTATTACCACTCATGTGCAGGGCATTGGTCCAAGAGGGGGCACTCTTTATTATTAGCTTCATGGGATAATTGGGGCCATAAGCAGTGATGATGTTTTCCACTCCCTAGAATATTTTGGGGGGGTGATGTATTCTTCATGGTGTGCTTCTTTAACACCAAACATCATACACCTTCTCCAAGCATACATGAAGAATGTAGTAGCAAACAAGTGTTAGGGGAAACACTTTTTATATCGTATTCTATGGACGTTAGGAGAAAAATTGTGCTGGTTGCACTTGAGGGACCATTTCCCATCCCCAGTACTACACCTGGAAGCTAGCATAACTTGGATTGTCATCCCATATGTTGATGATGTTCTTATATTTGTTGGGGACATGATTGGAGGGAAGGCACATTTGTTAGATGTGTCCATTGGGAATGACATTTTCCACACTTTTTATGCTTCATGCTTCAAGGGGAGTATGGGAGAAGATATGGCCACTACAGTAGATCACTTATTTTCTTATGAGGTGATCCATATGATTGTTTGGAGCAATTGGAATATGCCTCTAATGAAAATTTGGGAGGAACTTTTCTATGAATTACCATGCTCGAAGGTGATTCATTTCATTTGGATGATAGCATGGAGATGAGAGTCTCTCATTTGGAATGAGATCCCCTATGATTTTCATCACTCCTACCTTGAAGATGCCATTTGACAGCAAGAAGCTTTCCATATATACCTTCCATTTTCTCATGATGAGAGCCATTTGGTTTATCCATCAAATGACAACTTGCACATTTGGGAGGAGCCATTGGGAGACAGAATTATTGTAGAACATATGAAGTAGTGGTGGAGAATATTTGATTAGGAGGACACACGGGGAGGGGAGAATATAGTTCCACCCTTACAGTTTCTTGAGGACAAGAAATATTTTGGAGGGCAGGAATGTAATATTCCTAAAATTTAGCTTTTAGCTAAATGGAATATTATAGATTGTTTTATCACTAGGTAGGTGAATAAGTGGGTAGGGAGGCCTATAAATCTCCTCAGCAAAAATAAAACACTTTAAGTGTGAAAGGAGACCATCCAAGTAGCTAAATTAAGCACCTTGAGTATGAACAAGGGATGGAGCATGTTGAATAGGTCAACTTTGACCAAATTAAACAACGTTGTTATGGACGAGTGGCATTAATAGTCGGACAATGCAGTTTTGGAGGAATACTGATTGCATGATGGTGGAAACCCTAATGAGGGGGAATCAATGTGAGAAGGCTCACATTTTTCATAGGGAAGTGGATGGAAGACATAGGGGGTTATGTTTTTGATATTATTTGTTTATGGTCTGCATGACTATTTACATTCTTCAGTTGCTTAGTTGAGCTAGCAGTGATGTTTAGCACAGGGTGTTTCTGAGCGGGAATCCCCTATATTTCCTTGAGAGGCCTCTTGGAGGAGTATTTCACTTCATTTCCACACTCAGGCTTAAGGCCAAGCTACATATTTCTTCATCAGTGTGGTTTCTACATAATATTTTGCTGTGTTGTAGAGCGCAATAGTGGAGAATTATAGTGGGTGTCTTCAGAGATAGTTTTGGAGTGGAGGAAGGTTTCCATCAATTGGAAGTCCTGTAAAGAATCACCTTGGGATTTATTGACATATTTGGCATCAATCCAAGGATTTTTTATCCCCTACAGTGCAGTTTCAGTCCAGATCTGCGTTATTTTAGGGAGGAGTTGCAGTGGTAGTTTTGGGAGGCGATTTCTTTAGTGGAGGAGCCATTCTTACATCAGGAGGATCTATTGGAGAAGTGTTGTTGGTTTCTACATTAGCTTCAGCCATATCTTCTCATTTCTATTTTTGTAGCATACCTTTAGCCCTAGGGCTACAACTTACATTGGCACATTTTGTGCATTTTTCTGGAAACCCACTTGGGTTGTCTTGGAAAGCTGATCTAGTGCCCAAATCTGTATGTGTAGCATCTATTTTGGCCTGTATGAGTACTTTTATATTATTTTATGATATTCGGATGTTGTTATTCTTAGTCTTACTACATTTTAGCAGCCTCTCTGACATTTTTTATAGTAGAAACATCTCACTTTTGTGAGTGTTTATGTATTGGAGGCTTGTGTGATCACATTCTATGACTTGTGCCTCATTGTTTTGTACTTATTTGTTGCATATACGATTAATAATATGGCTCCACTTTGGTCTTCTGGTTTCATGTGTTAAATATTTGATGGTGCTTTCATTTTACAAGCTCTATTCCTGCTTTTCCATTTGGGAATATTACACAACACTTGTTGCAGGAGTACTTGCATCAAGAGAAGGAACACTTGCACCTTTGCAAAGTTGTCTTGATCTCTTGACATATAGAGTCTCATGCACTATTCTGGAGATGCATGAGGAGGAGAATTATACCAGTGCTGATGTAGTCATAAAGGAGCAGCCATCATCATCTATAGTTGGGGAAGTCATCAAAATGGAGGAAGGAACCCTTGTAGAAGTACAAGATGTTCCTAAGCTTTACCAATATATGCACATATTTCCATTTCATATTATTACAAGACATCATATGGAGGATTATGGAAACATGCTATCATAGAAAATGTATGAGGGTCAAAGCACATTGCTAATTTAGAGCAGTAGACTATCGTTGTGCTGATGACCCTTGATTTGTTCAAGGAGGAAGTATACAGTCATCCTGGTTACTCATTGTTTAGATGAACACAATTCTTGGGGTTGGAGTGTATATTTTTGGAGGATAGGATGAGTATTATCCTAAAGAATGCAATGCATAACTATGTGTTCAACATTTAGCATGATCTTGAGACAGCATATGCACCATTATGGATATCAATAGAGTTGTCATTGAGCAGCAGTGATGAGTTGGGGGCCCAACCATTATTGGAGCATTCCAATGACCTTGCTACATGTGTAGCAGGGGATAGGCAGATGGTTGATGAGAGACATCTTATCTTCCATTGTTATGATGGATCTTCCTTGATGAGAATTTCACAACTCAATGAGAAGAATTTTCCTTTAGTATATTTGGATCCTTATGGATTCAACATGGTCATTGATGAGTGGTCTTCATTGGGAGGTCTCTAGGAGATTTCATTTCAACATCCCATGAAATGAAAAGCTATAAATCTGATTTGGGAGGATGGTATTCCCCATTGGAGAAATACCCACTGGGAGCATGATAATAGATACTCACCATTGGTTGGATGGGTGATGTTGATGAGAAAGAGGTTTGAGAGCCACTTGCAGATCTATGACACAACGCAGTAGGAGGAAAGGCTATGCTGGCTACTCTTGAAAGAGTTTGGTCAGCAGGTGATATATCCTAATTTGAAGGGTATGTTGGTGGCTGGGACTTGGTATGAGATTTTTATTATATGGCAACAAGGAGTTTGGTTTGCATTGGGGTGATGTGATATTTCTCATGTCAATCATCATATTTTCACTCCATGATCTATATGATGGGGATGTGAGGAGGTAGCAAGAGCTATTGTTGCCTTGGATACTCTTGGGGGAGTATGGGTTGAATTTATCCTATACTTTTCATGATATTTTAGGAGAAAGGGATGGCACAATCAAAGTGAAAAGGGGCTACCCTTCAACATTCAAGGATGAAGAGGTACTTCCACTTAGGAAGGAGTCTCCCACACATAGCAGCATGATGGTGGATGAATTTGGCATATGGCATGTCAAAGGATGGAGTCATGGAGTGGAAAGAGCCTTATCACCAAGGCCAACAGTGTTGTCACTTGGGAGTATATATATATTGATGGAGTGTTCCAAGGGGAGTATGCATCCATTCATTTTGTAGACCTTTTTGAGGAGATTCACATGGGAGGGCTCATCCATGGAACTCACTTTCAGCGTACTCACAATGCATGGTAATAAATGTATTTATGTACTCATTGATCATTTCATAAAGTATTTGCATTCTCTCACCATCTATGTACAGTGCATTGCTCCACACGAGGGCAATATTATCTTTGGGTTTCATGGTCATTCTAGCACCAACATTTCTGTTGGAGATAGCCCTTATTTGCATGAAATTGGGAAAATTTGTTGTTATTATTGTTATGATCAGCTGATTTATAATGCCATTTACTACCCCCAAGTACATGAGCAAACATGCACAAATATCAACTTGTTGGGAGACAACTTGCCACATGATGTGATAAAACAACAATTCATAAAAATATGTTGTATTCACTGGCGAAACCATTGGTACCATCCAAATGTGCACATAGCCTTCAGTATTTCTCTGATTTGGATATCACATGGTGATTATGTACTATTCAATTTGTATGCGATGGTTTGGTCTCATGAAACTGGAGGAGTAGACTTTGGAGATCCAATTGTCCTTTTGTATCTTGAGCAAAACATTATTGCAGTACAACACTAGCAGCAGCTCCACACTTTCCATAAGTGGAGAGAGATACCCCATGGGGTAGGCCATTTGGTCTATCATGTTCAGTTATGCAACCCACCTACATTACAAGAGCCAAAGTTGGAAGACCATTTTCATCAGTTACCATTTTGGAGGGTGACTCACTTTGAGTGAATGATAGTGTGGGGCTTGGAGCTTCACATAGGATAGAAGGTTCCCAATGGTTTTCTGATACCATGCCTCAAGAAGGCCTCTAGACCACATATATTTTCCTCCATGGATATCCCACTTTTTCATTATGAGAACAATTTGGATTTTTCACCAAAGGCATACCTATACACTTGCGAGGAGCAGCTTGAGGAAATATTGACGAAAGGGCATCGTGTTCAATGGAGGAACTTATCATATGAGGATGCTACAAGAGGAAGAGGAGAGGATATTAAGCTTTATCATTTTATTTTATTTAGGACAAGAAATATTTGGGAGGGGAGGACTGTAATACTCCTAAATTAGCACACAGCTAATTAGAATATTAAATTTTGATTTTTCTCTTAGATAGAGGAATAAGAGGGTATGAAGACCCACAAATATCGTTAGTAGGAATAAAAGGCAATCCTAGTGTGAATGAAGGTCATCTAAAAAGCTGGATTGAAGACCCTTAGGTGTGAAAATGGGTTGGAGCATGAAAACTGGGTAAACTTTTACCAAATCAACATCGTTGTTATGGAGGAATGCCATTCACGGTGGGACAACACATTTTTGGAGGGAGACTAAATGCATGGAAGTAGTGACCTAAATGAGTGGGGCGAAGGGTGAGGAATATCATCACTTATATGAGGAAGAGGATGGAATCCATATGAATATGTTTTGAGATTATTATTTTGTATATGGTTTGTTTAGACTTGTGCTCTCTTCAGCTGTTTAGCTAATATTCTAGTGATGTTTAGCACAGAGTGTTCGTGGTCGGGAATCCCACCTCTTCCATTGAGAGGCCTCTTCGGATAGTATTGCACTAAATTTTCCACTCTTCAGCATCAGGCCAAGCTCCATATTTTTTCTATAGCATAGTTTCTGCAGGAAGTTGTGTTGTGTTGCAGGGTGGAGCACTGGTGGGTTGAGAAATCCAATTTCTGAGCTTGTTTTCTAGTGAAGGGAGAATCCCTTCATCCAAGAGGCTTGTAAGGGAGATTATTGAGCCTCGATTGATCATCCAAGAATATTCTAATGGACATCTATCAGTTACAGTGCATTTTTCTAAAGAAACCGTGTTATTTCTATGTGCAGTTGCAGTAAAGGGTTTGGAGCCCTAGTTGGGGAGATAGATTTTCAGTGAGGGGATCAACCTCTCATTTTGATAATCTATAGGAGGAGTTTTCATACATTTCCATATCATATCAGAAACCTCCTGTCATCTATCCAGTTCCAGAGATTATTCAACCCTAGGACCATATTTTTATTTTCTGCATTTTCTGTATTTCAGGAAACCCTTTCTGGGCTACCTCAGAAATGTGTTTAGGAGCTTAGATGTATGTTCTTAGCATTATTTGAGCCATATAACTTTAGATATATGTGTTGAAATTACTCATCAGCAGTTATATCTAATAAAACTGTGCTGTCATAGCCTTGGGTATTTTTTGTGTAGTAGTTTCTTCATATTTCATGTACATGTTCTCTTGAGGCATGTTATTCCAACTTCAGTGACTATTCCCTCAAGAAGTTGTATACATTTTTCTTCCATGATATTAATATGATGGCTATATGATCTTCTTACATTACATGCATTGATTTATAACTACTATTTCCAGTTTTATGCACTATATTCCTGATTTTCCCATTTCGAAATATTATAGATTAAAACTAATTTTGAATTATTAAAGTTAAAATTTTTGAGTTAAAAATATTAAAAGGAAGATCTGATTTATGTGAGTAGCTATTACATGGATAAAGCCTATTTTCATACTTGGATAATTTCTTTGTCCGCATGAAAGAGTTCCTTGATTGAAGAAAGTGTGCTTCAACTTATGAAGTTCATTTTTATTTCAAAGTCTATTTTCATTTTGAAGTTTAGTTTGGTTGAAGCATTATTTTGGTTGTGAAATTTATTTCAGAGTTCTGTTCGCCTTTGAAAATTCTTTTCATAACCAGCACACTATTTAATTTTTCCTGAAAGTAATTGGAAAGCTTGGTACAGGAACCTCTCTTTTGGTACAAGAATCAATATCCTGATACAGGAACACAGTGCTCTAGTCCTAAGGCTGAGAGCCCCTTCATAAAGACATAAATCTCCAGTATAAGTGTAAAACATACTTCCAGCACATAAGCCTTTTGTCTGTACTAGTGTAAGCAGATTGCAGGAGTACATAAATAAAAACTTAGTGCAGGAAGGAAAATCCTTAAAGAAGGTAGATCTCTTCAAAGGACCAATTGTTAGTCTATCAACAAATATACTGAAGATAAAAATAGAATTTTACTTTGAGAATTAGGATTCTTTCTAGCATTTTGAAAGTTTCTTTTATTGCTTTCTTCACAAAGTAATTTCTTTCATAATCTAGCAGTAGAATTTCTTTGGTGCAAATTGTTGTGTGATCTTTATTTTCGATTATGCAAGATTGAAATTAAAGTAGGAATAGAGATAGAAAAAGTTCATACCATTTATGGCTTTTCCTATGCTTCCTCTTTAAGTTTACAGAACCCTCAGGATGGAAATTATGTTTTGAAAGGGTTTTCTTAGCTGCAGTTCATGTACCCAACATTTTGGTGTTGTTGCCAAGGAGGCGATTTGAATTCGTAAGAATTTTTCATTTTCTACAATAGGGGCAAGTCTGCTATTATTTTTTTCTGCAGTGTGCTTCTATTGTTTGAAGGAATTTATACGTGTTGAGTTATTTTAAATTTGTAGCATTTTATTGAGTTTTTGTTTTTTCATTTTTTGAAAAGAATGCCTAAAAACAGTATGGGCCTGAAGCCCAATAAGGGATGAGTAAATACTAATAAATCTAAAACTATTTCTCATATTGGGCCTTCTTGTTTAGATAGAGAGTCCAAGAAGACACATATCCATCACACAGGAACTATCTAGTTGGACTCTGGTAACAGTAGTCTGGGTGTGACACAACCCGCGAAGGGGAATAAGGGGAATATTGGACCCCATAGTCAACCTTCTCAACCTGTTGAGAGGATTACACTTGGAGGAAAAAAAATGGAAGACCACAAAGATGATGTAGAGGGAATTGGCGAGAACCAAATAAATGAGGATCAATCCACCTTTGGATTTCAAAATGTGGATCCTAACATAGTTTTGCAAATCAAGAATATTCCACCATCTTCTCCTCCTCATTTCTATGGTAAGGTAAATGAAGATCCAAACTCTTTTCTACTTTATTTTGATATTTTATGTAGGAGCTATGATTACTCATCTAATGCATTGAAGTTAAAGTTGTTTCCCACAGCTCTCAAGGACGTAGTATTATGCTGGTTCATGGGACTAGGAGGAAACACTATAGCTTACCAGGAGAAAATGAAGAGAGTGTTCTTGTCAAAATATTAGGAATATTTTAAAACTAGAGATATTCAATATGAAATCTTTACTATTGTGCAAAAAATTGATGAGACCTTAGAGGACTACTTAGAGAGATTTTTGTATGTCCTCCAAAGGTCACAACACAAATTTGATCTAAGTACCCTTAAGACCTTGTTCTTACGTGGGCTTACTGATGATGCTAGGACTAATTTAAATTTTTTAGGACAATGGGATATTTCCAAGAAACCTTTTGATCAAATTTGTGACTTGTGCCGGAAATTCTCAAGGAATCAATATAGATCCGGTAAAGGAATTCAAAATAGAAATAAGAAAAATGAATCTACTAATTCTATGATCATTGGATGGGAGAACAAAATGGAAAACATGAAAATTTAAATAATGAATACTGTTAAAAAACAGATAGACTCTTTGAAATTTCAGCAAAAACTTGTAGAGGAACAAGATTCATTGCTTATTTTTTGTCGAAAATGTAGAAAAAAACTTCCTTTAAGAGAATTTCCTCTTGATGTTAAAGGAACTAATAAATGTGAAATTTGTGCAGAGAACCATGCCACAATAAATTCCCCTGCATACCTGGACTAAAATATGTATTTGAAGGAGGGAAACCTGAAGCCGAGTCATTGCATGCTATGGGAGCACAAAGAAAGTAGCCTCAGGTAACTGCAGGTATGGCTCCTAAACTCCCACCGCATTTTTTTAGTTATAATGCACATCCATATTCGTATCCTAACACTAATCACTCTTAACATTGGTAGCCTGGGAACCAATATCATTATCGACAACCCTCCCAATATTGGCAACAAGGATGGAGAGGGCCAAACCATTCACATCGTTCTTATCTGGCACCTATGAAATAATACCCACCTACATATGCACGTTATCCAATTCCACAACCATCATTGCCATAGCTGAGTCAGGCTATGCCACCATTACCTTTTCCTCCACCATTTCGAACTCCTCAATCACCTACCCAAACCATACAAAACCCAATAACAATGTAGTACAAATGATACATTCCATGAACCCGCTTCTTCCATCCAGCTATCAGTCCATGCCAGTTGAACACAATGATATCCAATTGATATCGGGGAAGGTAGTAACCCCTAGAAAAGAAGAAGAAGCCTATGGTGATTATTTAAGAGAAAGGTGAAGAGGAAACTCCTAAATATTTTATGAGAGATGTCACTGTTCAGCCCATCCCGTACCTTCAGAGCCTTTTCCATCCTCTTCAAACTGGTCTCCCTATCCAAAGATCCTAATTGTGGAGAGGAATGACCCCATTCCTAAGTCTAGTCTAGCTTCTGAGCTTAGGAATATTTTCATAAAGGTGCCTTTGCTCCAAGATATCAAAGATATCCCCATCTGTATGAAAATCATTAGGAAAATTTGTATCAAGAAGCTAAGAATGAGAATATTATTGGGAATCACGATTATCATTAGACAAAAACCCGCAAGTCTTAGTCAACAATCATATTTCCAGAGATAAGGATCCATGAGAAGTGGTTATTCCATGTCGCGAAACACACAGGGAGCGTTGGTTTATCCAATGTCCAACAATCTCCCCCCCAACGCAAGCCGGGTGTGGATCAAACTCGTGACCTACACTCTGATACCACTTGTTGGGAATCACGATTTTCATTAGACCAAAACTTGCAAGTGTTAGTCAATGATCGTATCGCCAGAGATAAGGATCCACGAGAGGCGGTTAGCCCATGTAGCGAAACACACGGGGAGCATTTGTTTATCCAATGTCCAACAAATATTGGAACCCCAAACTATTGAATTTGTTTGAAGAGTAGCAGAGTTAATGGCAGGGTGTGTGAACATGGAAAAATATACTAACCCAGGAAACCTAATTGTCTTTCTTTAGATAGGTGATGTCCTTGTCTATAATGTGCTTGTGGACCTGGGGGAAACCATTAATGTTATGACCAATAAAACCATGGATCAACTTGGTTTGGTCCATATTCATCCTACTCCCACCATGCTTGAATTGGTAGACATATCTAATATCAAGCCAGAAGGGGAGTTAGATGATGTGGTGATTTCTTTAGATGCTTGGGAATATCCCACAGAATTCATTGTGCTTCAGCCAAAGAATCCTGTGGGAGGACATCCCTTTAAATTGGGATGACCATGGATTTCTATATTTCCCATGGAGATTCTAGAAATAAGGTCACCTTATGTCCACCTGCTAGATCCATTCAGTAGCTCCAAGACACTTTGTCTCCATGTTACATCATTGTGCTGAGTCATCTCAGGAGGGTGAGATACAAGAATTTTTAAATAATATAGATTCCATGCCCAATTTTGAGTCATTGAGCCAAATATTTATTCTATGTTTTCAAGAAAGTCGTGATTTCAAACCTTCCTCACCACCATCTCTAGTAGTAATTCTGTGTACTCTTAAGCCCGATACCACTCCTGCTGAGATTAGTTCAGGAAAATCTATACATATAATTTCAGACTTGGATTCATCCCAGTAAGGGAAACTTGTGAATTTGTTGTGAAACCATCTTGATGCCTTTGCATGGGGTTACAAAGATATGAAAGGCATCCCTCTTGAAACCGATACTCACCATATTTGTATTAAGAATTACAAAAGCTCTTGGATGTTGATTTTATCTATCCTATTTCTGACAAACATTGGATCTCTTGATTGGTATTAGTCCTGAAGAAATATGGGAGACGGTGCATTTTCATTGAATATATAGAATTGAACAAAGCCACTCTTAATTATTACTTCCCCCTTCCTTTTATTGATCAGGTGCTTGATACCCTTGTGGGTAAGAAGTACTTCTCTTTTCTAGATGGATTTAGTGGTTACAACCAGATATAGATCACACCTGAGGATCAAGAAAAAACCACCTTTACATGCCCATGGGGTACATTTTCTTACCAAGTGCTCCCCTTTGGCTATGTAATGCCCTAGCTACCATTCAAAGTGAAGTCTTGGTCATTTCCGCTACCTTAGCTGTGTGCAAATCTATATGGATTACTTTTCTATGTTTGGTGATTCATTTGAGGAAGCCCTCAAAAATCTAGAAAAGGTGCTTCTTCGTTTCCAAGAAGTGCATCTTGCCTTGAGTAAAAAAAAGTGTAGATTAATGTGCAATGTAGGATTAGTTCATGGCCATCTTATTTCTGACAAAGGTATCTAGGTTGACCCTGCAAAGATAGATATTATTTTGAGTCTTCCAGCACCCAAAACTCAAGGGGAAGTGAGAGGCTTCCTAGTACATGCGATCTATTATAGGAGATTCATTGAGAACTTCTCTAGAGTAGCTAACCACCTTCGTCGACTTTTAGCTAAGGATAGTGAGTTTTCTTGGTCCAAAGCTTTCCAATAGACTTTTGAGACATTAAAGGAAAAACTAGTATAGGTACCAGTTTTGAGACGACCAAACTCGTCCCTGCCATTTCACATTTCCTCTGATGCCTCAGGTACTGCCATTGTCAGAGCTTTAGGAGAAGAAGAAGACAAAGAGTCCTATGCTATCTACTTCATCAGCAAAAACTTGGCACTCACCAAACTAAACTACACAACCACTAAGAAAAAGTTTTTAGCTGTAATTTTTTCTATTAATAAATTCAGACACTACATTATAGGCTATGAAGTCTTTCTGCATATTGAGCATTCCATAGTAAAATATTTGATGAATAAACCATTAAATAGCGGTAGAGCGACTAGGCGGTTACTATTTTTGCAAGAATTTAATATTACTATTGTTGATAGACCAAGAAAATATAACGTTGTAGCAAAATATCTTTCAAGATTAAATAATCCTAGTGAAGTAATTTTTTTGGATAATAAATTTCCTAATGAACGTCTTTTTGCTATGTCAACAAAATCGATGTGGTTCACTCACATAGCTAACTATTTATTCATTGGAAAAATACCATCTCACTTATCTTCTCATGAAAATTATAATATTATACAAAAAAGTGTTGTATATTCATGGGTTCAAGGATACCTCTTTTACACTGGGTCAGACCTCATTATCCATAGGTGTGTATGAGAGGAAGAATTTTTTGAAATCTAAAAATATGTTTATGACGAACCTTTCAGAGGTCACTTTGCTGATAAGTGAAATACATAAAAATTTTTATGAGCTGGCTATTTTTGGCCCTCCTTATTTAAGGATTCCAAACAATATTTCAAGTTATGTGATAGGTGTCAGCGAATGGGCCAACCCAACCAAACCAATTAAATTTCTTTATGTCCTCAGGTTATGATTGAGCCCTTTCAAAAAATGGGCTATTTATTTTGTAGTACATTTAAATCCGACATCATTAAATAAAAAAACATATATTGATTTGCACAGATTTCATTATAAACTGGGTAGAAGCTAAATCTATTTCTTTTTCTACTAAAAAAGGTTTTTTTGATTTTATTTTTACTGATATATTTACTAGATTTGGTATGCTTAGAGAGATTGTTTCTAACAATGGACTGCAATTTATTTCTAATCTAGTACAAGGTTTGATGGAGCAGTAAAAAATTCGACAGAGGAAATCTACACCGAATCACTTGCAAGAAAATGGTCAGGTAGAGTCCACGAACAAGGTAATTGAGTCCATCCTTATGAATATAGTGAAAATGCATATAAATTATTGGGCTAGAAGATTACTGGAAGCCTTGTTGTCATATCGAACCAGTTGGAGAAACAACATGGGACACACATCATATGAGCTAGTATAGGAGAAACAAGTCCTTTTGTCGATAGAATTCTAGATTAAGACCCTCAGGACTGTAGTTCAGTTGATATTACACCTCTCAGAAGCACAACAATAGGGTCTCCCAAAGCTGAATGAGTTAGATGAATTTCGAAGGGATGATGTTCAGGAGAAAACATTAGCTCAATAGCAACAAAAGAAATGGCACGAAAAGTCTATCCAGAACAAGACGTTCCAAAAAGGTGATTGGGTACTCCTTTATGATTTCAGATTTAAATATTTTAAGGGGAAATTCCATACACGCTAGATGGGACCTTATGAGGTGGTAATTTTTTTTAAAAATGGAGCGGTATAAATCAAAACTATTGATGGACGAAATTCAATATTCCTCGTGAATGGGCATAGATTGAAGGTATATTTTCAGCCCCTTAATAAGGAAATTTTTATGCAGCAAGTCCAACAGAAATCCAAAAAGGAGATGGTAGGTGGAAACACCAACCTATTGAAAATATGATTCTTTTTTTTCATAAAACAAAAAATTAAATTAAATTTAAAATAAAATGACAAAAAAGAAAAACAAAGAAAAAAATGTCTTCTGGTAATTATGAAAATCAGTTGTCTGACATGTCTACAGAAGAATCAACCTGAAAACTAGCATGCTAGAAGGAATATCAAAATTTTAATAAAAAGGGAATGTTGCTTTATTTTTAGATGTGTTTCTTTTCGCCAAGAAGAATCAGGTTCAAATGTAGGAACCAAGCACTTATTAAAGTTTGGGATAACTAGCACATAAATTTTTATTCAAGCAATGCTCAATTCCTGTTGCATTTAATTTTTCCAGCACCAGTATAGGCTGATTTTAAAGGTAAAATTATTCCCTTGTTATGCTTCGTGTTTCCTAAATTTCCTGCTATTTTTTTCTTTTAACCCTGTAATGAACCACCCCCCTTTTCTTCAAAGAAACTATCCCTATCTGATTTTTTATTTCCCTCTTTTCCACTGAAATTTTTTTCCCAAATTCCTTTTTTATTTATCCCTCTTAGTGGTTTCACTCTTGGAATTTGTGTCATAATATTTCTTCCCATTCTAGAAATTACCCCTTTCCCACTTCTTTTTTCCCTCATGGATCAACTACATGATCTAATGTGAACTCACAAGTCAGATCGGAAGGCATGTTCAACACCAAAGAATGGCGAATAAAAATTCCCTTGTATATTAAAGCAAATTTTTTAATCCATCCTATGAATTATATTCTATCATAATTTATTTTGGTTCCCTTTTTCTCTTCGATGCTACATAAATCCATTGTGTAGCATATGTGTTCAGGTGTAGGCATGATCAATGCATGAATTTTTAAGTGCATGCAGGTTCAGTCCAAGAAAAATTAGTGCAGGTACATTTCGTACAAAGATCCACACCACTAAGCGTGCCCAAATGTGAAAACACATGGTCCCAGTGCAAGAATTTTAATACAACGTCGGAACACCTGGCGCAAAAATGTGTACTGGAAAGTTTGTCTTTGTTTCATAAATTTTTTTTGCAAGAAGAATGAATGCACCACCGATATACCATGGCATATAATAATTTGAATTATTGTTAAAGCTTTGTTTTATCATATACTAATTTAGGAAGAAATCATTTAAGTACAATAGATTTTAGGTTATGAAATATCATTTATTTAATGAATACTAAGTATACCTTATGTGAAACATGAATAAAATGTAGATAGTATGATTCACCTGAAGCCCAATACTTACATCTTTTTGGAAAAAAACTCATCCCTTGTTAATGATGGCATTACCTCATAATCTGATTGTCCATGACCATTGCACTGCATCATTGCCTAAACCTTTGCCTTTTTAAATCATCATTGCCTACCTATATTTGGCCTGATACGTGTGTGCATCTGTCCCGAAGATGTAATTTCATGAAGGAGCATGATTGAAAGGAGGATGGCTAATAGGGTGGTGGGTGGATGACTCTACCATCATAAATCTCTTAGAAAACAGTTTGAATTCTTGAATGTGATATTTTTCTAAGATTTAGACAGAGAGTTGGGGTGAATTCAAACACAAATGGCACCCATCAGGATTGATCCAATATCCATGAAGGAAATAGATAAAACAAATGAGTATAGAAACAGTCTTGCAATAGTGCAAGAATATTATTTTTTCCTCTTTCAGAAAAAAAAAATTACAAATTTGATACAGCCGTGGCACTAGAATTGGCTAGGAAATTTGATGGAAGCAGAGCCAAGGTAGGCTCACTGGAATTTGTGCTCATGCAAGAATCCATATCTCAGGCTAGAAGCTTAGAAATATTGGGTGAACAATGGTTTAATAAGGATAAGATTGAGAATAAGTGGTGGCGTCGATTTGTGGTCGACTGAAAGCTAAAGCTGGACTAGAAGAAGGGGCTTCCGCACAGTGTTATGCTCAAGAAATGAAAATACCTCCTTTACATATTGCAAAAGTTTATTACCTACGAGGGTCGTTATTCATTGAATTTCCTATAAAATATACATTTTTTGTTGCATTTTGAGTCAGGAAAACTCATGCTGAAGAACCTGGAGTAAATGGTGAAAGGTCTTAAGAGAGGGAAGTCAAGTCAGGTTTCATGCAAGTTGCATCATCATGGGTTGATCACAATTTTAGTTAATCAGGAGTTGGAGGTCAAAAATGTGACCTGGAAAGAATTTTTGAAGGAGTTTCAAGGACGAGGTGTAGGGAAGTCATCCAGAAAAAATAATGCAAGTAAGAAAGGAAAATCAGATACTTTGACCTCGCAGAGACAAAAAGAAAGGAAAGATCAGTGCAGGTAGGGGAACAATCTGTCAAGGAAACTTTTTCCTCAATAAAAAGAACAACCAGTAGCTTGGCTAAGAAAAGGATTACCTCTTTGGGGGTGGGTTATGTTCATTCAACCTCCCCGACATTGTTGGACAATTCACTACCTGCTTCACCAGGTGACCATAACCTCTCGGTTCGCTGAGGCGACAGCTCATACAGTGGTTAATGAAGGATATGCATATAAGGAGGATGAAATACCCCTATCAGCCTTACTTCATAAGATAAAGAATAGAAAAATTACATCGAGTGAAATCTGAGACCCTACAGAGGGTCAAGTAGACGATGAGGCACAACATATTGAAGCCCTCAATAATTTTGAAGTATAGGGTACTGAAACCCCTGGTGAGATGTATGCATAGGGTACTCAAACCGTCGGTGAGATGGATGTGCAAGGTACTAAATCCTATGGTAACATGGACATGCAGGGCACCTATACCCTTGGTGACTTGAAAGTTCTGGGTGCCAAGACCCTTGGTGACATTGAAGCTCCAGGAATTGAAGCCCTTGATGATATTGAAATGCAGGAACTAGGTAGCTAAGATAACTTTGACCCTGATGATGATGGCACATGTTTATAATAAATTGTAGGAAATATTCTTAGATTGGGAGAGTTGGGAACAAAAAGTTCCACCCTTTATATGAAAATTCATATAGAAAAGCTCGAGCACTGATTTCATGGTTTGGAAGCATTAAACCAATTCATGAAGGAGGAGGATATAGCGCAGAAGCAAGATATTACAGAATTGGCATAAGAAGTCAAGGAGCATAAAACACAAGTCAAGATATGGAATTTATGTGCCTCAAGGTGCTTTAAACGTCTTAAAAATGTAACCAAGGGACTTAAGAATGCTCGAGGTAAGAAGATGAAGACAATGAAATTAGGGATCAACATAAAGGTTCAAGATTCAAGGGAGGCTCCTTGTTTTGATTTTTGCAGCAAGTAAAGGTTGTGTGAGGAAACACAACAAATTAGGGATGGGAATTTGTTGGTAGGCTAAAATACTTCTTTTTGGACCACCTTCCCACTTCAAAACCACAACCATAGACCTCTATTTTATCCTCACAAACCTTCTTATTCCTGCACTATTACAAGAATCATGTTTATTCCTGCACTACTTTTATATATCATATTTAAGGTTTACAAAGCACTTAATTAATAATTTTAATATATTTTATACCTTTAATATTTCTTTCAACAAACAATTTCTCCCGTAATGTATTTCATAGGAAAATGTATTAATCGTTTCATTATCATGGTCAAGTGCAAGTAGGATTCCTGCACTATTGGAAACCCCTCGCTCGTAAACTCTCGTGAAAACACACTACCTAACATGGGAATATTGTTCCAATATTCTTTTTCGGTTGTGGTCATCTTGAGTTGGAATCAGAGTAGAGGAAATTCATGGATATGATCAAGATTAGGTCACCAACCAACCATTAGATTATCACTTCATCACAATCACAAGCTTATTTTATAATGCTATTGTTATTTTGTTTGAGCCGAAAGAATTGGATTGGAAACAAATCATGTAATTTATTTATGGCTGTAGGCCTAACGGCTGTATAAAATGTATATTTCATATAGGAATTAGCTAGCGATAGAAATTCTATTGTAACTCTAGTGAAATTGTGATTCGATCCCATGATGTAGATTTGCTAGTTTGAAATTAATACAAACAATTTGAGCCATGTTATTTTCATCCTGCATTTTAATTCTTTTTTGATGCGTGACTGAGTGTTAAATTTTCAAGTTTCCTAAAATGGGAAGTGAGCTAGTTGGCTAGGGCCCAACCAACCCAGCTTGTTCTCCCTTTCACTTTCGTTTCATTGAAGGTCTATGTTGATTTCATTTAAATTCAAAGCATGGATTAATATTATGTTTAATTCTTTCACAAGAGTTCTGGTTCTATTTCATTGATATTGACTGTGTGATGGATTCGTGGTGTGAATTTTAATTAATTTTGATTTACCTTGAGCATGTTATTGTTGCACTAGTGCATTTACAATTCTACAACTTGATTTTTTTGGTTCATCACAAAAAATATTTTTCATTCCTTTCTTTCATGGAGATTCAATACATTTCTACAAGTGAGTGTTCATTATGAGTTAGAAGTATTTTTAATATAAAGAGTTAAAATCTTAGGGATTAAAGATGCTTTGGTAATTAAAGGAATGAAATTTGTTACAATGCATTGATTTGTACCTTCACTTTACACTTTTAAGGAAAGGATTAAAACTAATTTTGAATTATTAAAGTTAACCTTTGTGAGTTAAAAATATTAAAAGGGAGATCTAATTTATGCAGGTAACTATTATAGGGATAAAGCTTGTTCTCATACTTAGATAATCTCTTTGACTACATGAAAGAGTTCCTTGATTGAAGAAATTCTGCTTTGGATTCTGAAGTACATTTTTATTTCGAAGTCTATTTTCATTTTAAAGTTAAATTTGGTTGAATAATTATTTTGTTTGTGGAATTTATTTAAGAGTTATGTTTTCCTTTGCAAATTGTTTTCATAGTTAGCCCACTATTTATTTTTTCCTAAAATTAATTGGAAAACTTGGTGCAGGAACCTTTGTTCCGATACAGCAACCAATATCCTGATACAGGAACAAAGTGTTTTAGTCCTAAGGCTGAGAGCCCCTACCTAAAGACATAAATCTCCAGTATAATTGTAAAAGATACTTCCAACACATAAGGCTTGTCCCTGTACTAGTGCAAGCAAATTGCAAGAGTAGGAATAACAACTTACTGCAGGATGGAAAACCCTTAAAGAAGGAATATATCCTCAAGGGCCCAATTGTTAATATGTCAAAAAATATATTGAAGATAAACATATAATTTTACTTCAGTAATTAGGATTATTAACAGCATTTTGAAAGTTCGTTTCATTGGTTTATTCGCAAAGTACTTTCTCTCATATTCCAGCACTAGAATTTCTTTGGTGTAAATTGTTGTGTGATATTTCTTTTCGATTTTGCAATATTGAAATTAAAGTAGCAATAGAGATAGGAAAATTTCATACCATTTCTGGCATTTCTTGTGCTTCATCTCTAAGTTTATGAAACCCCCGGGTTGATAATTAAGTGTTGAAGGATTTTTCTTAACTACAATTCCTCTACCCAAGAATTAGTGGATGCTAGAACTAGGTTTCTACATCCAGAGGGACTATGGAGTGTGGATTTTGGGCTAATCATCTCTTAAGAAATATTCAGAGCTTCACAGAATCAATATGCTTAATATATTGACGTTGTTCAACCATTCTTCTTAACTAGCTTATGCATTGCACGATTCTACTTTATTATGCCTTAATCATCATATTAAACCATATTCAGGACTTCACGATGAAAATGCATATAAAAGCCATGATATAGCATATATAAGCTCAAATTTTATATAAAGAAAACATATAAGTAAAGAACACAAATCTTTCCTAAAAGTCTTCTATTATTATTTAAGATCTTCTCAATATAATACATTTTTCCCTGCACACACAGCTGCAGGGGTCTGTGCACTCAACTGCAGAATTTCTAAGGTCTTCATGCACTCAGATATAGGAGCCTTCTCTTTCACACAAAAAAATATAATGCATCCTCTTACTCAGATCTAGCATTACATCCATATTCATTCTATATCCTTAGAATCACTAGGATCTCTCCTTATATAGCTAATTATTTTACAATACCATGGTCCAAAAACCATGGACATAGCTCAAAGTACTCAAAATTATTGCTTCCATTGACAAAATAAGGGACTTTGACCTGCCCCAAATCCACTAAGGCTCTAAAACATCTACACATGGCACACTCCAACCCTCAAAATGTTGATTCTTTACAAAAAATTTGACCTAGGCGTACCATGTCCAACATACCCCCAACACAAAGATGTGACTCCTCCCAAGTCACTATGCCGATGAGCCGTGAGTCGTCACTTTGATGTTGCTCAATGAATCCTTCAGTGGTCGGATTGTCTCGACGAACTGCTTCTTTTTTTCATGCAATTCAGTTAGCAACTTCTTTGTGGTTGGCCCTGCTTTCGTTTGAGAAACTTCCTTCTGCATCTGGCATAGCGCTTTCAGTTTGGTATCCATAATCTATGGAAACTAACTAGCTTCTGCTTCCCACAATTGCATTATAGCAGTGATAATATGTTCCTTTATTCACAGCTCATTAATCTGTCCTTGCAAAAACTTAACCTGGACTTTGACATGGGCATACTGTTGTGTTGGTGCTAAGGTCCATGCTGTAACCTTGATGTGATCAATCTATTTTGAATTTCTTGGAAATTTTCTTCGATCTTCTACAACTGAGGGTCCTCCTACAATGACGCCCATACTTCCATAATATCCTCAAATATTTTTTTGCAATCTTGAACTGTGGTTTTGATATTGGCAATGACAGCCTTAACATTTTCTTCGTGCTTCTCCCAAATATATGGTGGAGTAATGGGATGTAATCTCATCCACAACCCAACAATCTATATTTGAAGGTCAAGCTTGACCTTGTCAACTTTAGCCTTGGAGTCCTTAACTTCCATCGCAAGTTTTTAGAGCTTTTCTTTTAGCATTGTTGCGGCTTGAATCTACAGATCAAGCAATTTGTTGCAAACTTTGGTGATGGTTTCCTCCAACTTCTACCTGTGCACAAGTTCCTCACCTTGTTTCTACACGACTTACTACTTTTTATCTGCCATCTATTTCCTCTCTTGCTTGACATCCGGGATAACCACTAGGGTGTGTTGCTTGCAAATCTTCAATTAGTCTGTAACGCCCTTGTGGAAGTCATGGAACACTTTTAAAGGGACATCAACGAGGTTCAATCTGGTATTCTGCCAGTGCGATGCATGCGCTTGATTCTCAACATTATCAAAATGTAGGGTGTTACATCAATTTTTTGTCATCTAACCATGTATAATTAGATGCATTGAAATACACCATGTAAGACCAATTTTACCATAGTAAAATTTATTTCACTAAGAAATAATTTAACAAACCATAGTTTATTAAGTTATTTGTGGTCCAAACAGAAAATCCCATGAGGAATAATTAAATAAATCCATATTTATTTGATTTTCCTGAAGGAATAATTAATTAAACCTCTGTTTAATAATATTCCTAGTCAAACTTAACCCAATTAATGAGAAATAATTAGATAAATCATTATTTATCCTATTATTCTATAGGAACAATTAATTAAATCGTTATTTAATTAATATTTCTTGTTAAATTTGAATAAATAATTTAGGAATAATAAAATAAACAATTATCTGTTAAATTATTCCTTTATCCCATCCTTGAAATGATAAATAAAATTTTTCTTTGTTTATTGTTTCTAAATAAAGGGATTTAACCAATATAATTTCCTTTTCCATCGTACAAATTATAATAAAATATTTCAAGCAGTTAGATCTAGATCTTGGTTAATAATATTTTACGATGCACCATTATCAAGGATAGCTCAATAATTTTTTATAAAAAAGAGGGGTTTCCATTCAATTCTTATCTTCTGTCTATAGTGAAATTGATGCAATCCAAGGTGAAATTGTCTATGGTAATGTGATCTACAATGTGTTTTATCATATCAAAAGATAAATTCAATGATCAAGAAATGGATGGTTTAAATTTTAAATTCTCGTGGGGTTGTTTATAAATAGTCTTCCACAAGTTAACTTTTATTGCATAGTCTAGTAACTATATTCATGACTGGAATGAAACCTTAAAAGTAATATAATTTTCAATTCTTCATCCCTTATACGTCATATAAATTATGAAGGAAGATAGATTTGCAAGTAATAAAGCATAAATGTGAGATGGTTTTTGCTCTCGAGTGCTTGAAGTATCTATAATTTTGAATTTGCCCTGGAAAATCTTAGGGTTTTAACATAATTTCATGCTCCCATAGCACTCTTGAATTTTATTTTTTAGTAAGTGCTTAGGGGTAAAAATAATTACAACATCTTACTGAATTTTCACAAGGGTTTCGTTAAACATGAAGTCTTCTTCCTCCCCTTTTTGTACAATTTAGACCATTATTAACTGATGGCAATGGCCACGTGCATTTCTGGTGAGGTGTGCCTTTCCTTCCAATATCCTATCCAAGGGCATGAAATATGGCCTATGTGTTGGATAGAATACACATACTAAATACTTCCTTCAAACAGGAAATTGTCTGCATAGTTCCTTCCATGGATGAATATAAAGCTACTCTGTATCTGTACATTAACTTTATCCTTATGGGAATATTTTTTTGATGAAAAAGAATCTAACTGTGAGATTTGTGTGAAGCCTTATTAAAATTTTGGAATGTTAAAGTATTGATTACAAATGACCCCACATCATTCATAAGGTTTAAATGGGGCATAAAGTAACTACGACAACAATTATAATTGAAAATGTGAATCCCAGGTTTTCTCCTATAAGTAAAAAGAACAACCTCTACCTACATATGCCTTGGTCCACAATTACTGGTTTTGATGTAACAATAGGTTGTTTCCTACTATGTCATTTCTTAGTAAGAAATCCTTTTATATCTAGCATTAAGGAGTTGATTATTTGAGCTTGGAACATAAGGCTAATGTTAGATATAAGTAATGCATCATTGGTTTCTCAGATTTTGAGCCCGTGAGACTCAGTCCCAAAATAACTCCAGAATTATTTTCATGTTCTCTCTGTAGCTAGGTGTTACACAATATTTTTTCACCATCCCTACAATCCCGATCCCAAATATTAGAGGACCATTTTAGTGACTTTTGTGTATTGTCATACCTTGCAAAAAGTGTCATTGCATCCCTTGGGATGTGAAGAACATTTCCTCTATTTATCATTCCTTGACCAGGCTCTCAAAAAATATGATTTTGGGTCGTCTCTGGTAGGTAGTTATGACCTCGAGCCCATAGATAAATTAACACTAGGCCTCATGCCCATTGGCACTCTATCTCAGTGGACTACCCGCATGCGAGCTATTTTTGGAAAGTTTTTTAAAATAGAAACAAAGCTTCCATGTCCAGCCACTTTGTGAGCGGAGTCATCATGGTATGTTTGATTGAATAACATAAAATTCCTTCCTTTGGCTTCTTGTTTCCTATAAGTGAGAAACTCCCCAAAGGATAAAGCCTCCCTTCAACCTCATGAGGGATCCCAAAACACCTCCTCCTCTTCTATAAATACATCCTTCTCACATAGTTTCAGTTAGCTAAATAGGCCTTACTATAGTCTGTGTCAGAATAAAGTGAAGAGGAATCCATTGTCAAGAGAGATTTTAGGCCCATTTCCTCATCAATTATAATCCCCAAAAAATTCTTGAGGTGCGCTTGACTAGACCCATCAAAGGAGGCTGCAATGTCAAGGCTTTTAGGTTGTAAACTTATTTTCTCTATCATTAATCCAAGACTGGTTTTTGGTTCCAATTTTTTGTTTGTAATATGCAAAAAAAATTATTCTCCTTGACCAATTGAATAGCTGTGAATGAAGATATGTTTTTAGATGTTGTCACCATTCAATTGATTCTTGTGCAGGTACATAGACATTAACACTGAAAGACTGCGACGTGTGAGGACAAGAATCAGCATATCACTACTGCAAACAACAACAAAAGCGTTGGACTAAATTAGGTCATATATCCTAACTCGTTTTCATTTGTAAGCTAGGAGTATGAAAGTCTAGCTTATTCCCTTGTTGCTCGACCCATTCCAGGGCTAGAGGGATCACCTTTGTTTGCAGAGGGGATTTACCTACAGAACAAGTTGGCAACCATAGTGGGAGTTGATGTGCTTGTCCTCTCTTGTTGTTCGTCTAGTGTTTGGCTTGTCGAGTCGACTTTGGTCATTTTATATTCTTCTGCTTCGTTTTTCCTTTTTGACTATTTTCAGCCATCCTGTTCAGTCTTAGAGTGTCAAGTCTAACCTCTACTCAGTGGTTTTTTATTTTTTCCATAGTTCTCTAGCTTGATGTTGTTGTTGATTGAATATTCGCAACCACTGGTACATGTTTCTTTTTTCACAGGTGCACCAACCTCTGTTTAGCACAAATTACAGCTAGACAGATGCACCAGATCTTGTAGGTTAAAATTTATCCTTTTTCCTGAGTTTTGACTATTTCTCTTGCCTCTGGGTTGGATTTTCATCTTTCAATTGGTCTAGTGGAATTGTTTTCACTCTCTTGTCTCGTACTACTCAGCTATTTGACCCTCATATGATCAATGGATTTTGTCAGCCTAGGGTTTCTAGGTGCCTTGTGCCGCTTGTACAAATTCCTCCTCACTGAAACTTCTATGTTGGGTTTGAGTTAGATTGAACTTTATCTTTTCAATTTGTTGACTAATTGTTTTAGATTTTCTTTCGGTTCTTCATGTCATTGGGTTTTTTAATTGTCACCTTTGATTTTGTTTAGCTCTCCATCTATCACCTTAACCATAGATTACATTGCTTGTTGGATTGGTTCAAAAGCCTTCTTTTTTCTGGAAGGAGTGCATCTTTTTTTTTTAGTGTGTTTCATGTTCACGTTGCATTGATCTCATTTCTTTATATCATTACATTCAAATTTCTCAAAATTATTGTCTATTTTATTTTTAGTGTAATAGTGCATTTTTATTCTTATTCATCTAAAAAGATAAAATTTTCATCCTTTCTCTTAGTTTGAAAATAAAAATGTTCTTTTGCATTAGTAGCCTTTAGTGAACAAGGAAAGAGTCTTTCGCTTTCTGCTTTGGTTGTCTTAGACGCATTAGTGAAATTATTCTCGCGTTCAATTGATTATTGCTTTGTTATGAAATACTATCCATATATTTTCTAGCATTCATTGAATGGGAATGATTTTCTTTTGCATGTAGTTGTGCATTGAGGATTTGAGATCACATTCGGCAAGGCCTTGAAATTACAACATTAATTCAAGATCAACTTTAAAATGAATTCAATCAACCTAAGGAAGCATTGAAACCTAACGTATGTATTAAGAGGCCTAGGCTAGTGACGTGTTCCAACGTCATTAAACCTAGTAGTTTTCATTCGCCATAAAGCATTAGAAAATGCTAGCACGGACTTGTGCTCCCCGTACCGTCGAGTATATAAAGGGATACCCTCATAGGTTGCAATGTTTTATCCATAGGAAGTCGAGTATTCTGCCCTGTAACCATGATGCACTGAACATGGCATTCAAGGAGACTTCTTGTAGGTACGTTAAGTCCTTGGTAATTTCTCTTTCATTTGATCACCATGGTGTATATTGCAATTCACAGAAACTTGGTACACCCTCTTTCTTAGATTTCCTGAGTAGTCATTTTGGTATTTTCATGACTCCCTAAAATTGAAGATATCATATAGCAATTGTCCTTTCATGCTCTTTCAACCTTAAAGTGAGCAGAGTCACCTTTTTCCTGTTTGTTGACTCTTAAAATATGAAATGACAATGTTTTGTTTCAATGTCATAAAATTAATTTCCTACAATCATATGCCAGTTAAATATATTTTCTTGGCTTGTTCCTAAGAAATTCATTAATGTTCGATCTTGAAGCCTCGAATTAGACATCTCAGTTCCCTCCGATTTTAAGACAAAATCACAGTGGCAGAACCACCAGTTTCATCATCCTCTTCATTACTTGCTAGTGGCGATCATTCATCTGAAGTTTCTTCAGGAGCATCTCAGTCTACTAGGTCTATCGATTTCTATCAGTCTATTCTTCCGAGTACCTTACCTCTCGCTGCCCGATCTCCTCCTAAAGATCCATTTGATATCAATTGGAAACCTCAGGACACTTAGTCTGGTTTTTTGAATGAGGAAGAGTTTCCTCCTCTTACTTCGGAACCATATTTACTTGCCACTACTCATCACCTTTTCGATGATAACATGGTTTCATCTTCCATGGATTATTCAATTCCCGTCAGTAGTGAAGAGATTTATGTTTCTACAAGTCATCATCATCTCCATGCAGATAGTTTTCCTTATGTCTCAATTCAACCTTCCTCCCATCCGATATCTCTCCCGCGTGGTTATCATACATTGGGTCATATCATTTCTGGAATTGCATCATTGTATCAGAACCCGATATGATCAGATACATCAACCCCCTCAGGAATCCCGTCTGTCTCGGTATCGAGGGCATCACCTCAACTCCCATGACATCGGCGATTGTTACATGTGTTCCCGTCCACCCCACTATTTTTGTGGTTTCATCCACACTGGCTATTAGTAGAACTTAGTCATTGTCTTTTATTTTTCAAAAGTCTATTTTTATCAATCCCACAATATGTTCTTGGCCCACCGTGACTGGATCACAGCCACACATTTTAGGAACCCAACCTACTAGTACTGTGCCCATCACTTCTACTTCAATTCATGGAGGTTTGACATTCAATTAGTACCTGTTGGCCATTCAGCAGTAGAATTCTACCCCTCAAGGTTCTCAGCAGCCATAGATTTTTTTAATCCTCTGTATCATTATGAAAAGTACAAAAATCCCATCTATTTGCCTCCAATTGACCCCAAACAGTTCATGTACCAGCCGGGACAACCCCACGGTCCGCAAGCACAACCCTTATAGGGACAACCTTTCGTCCAATAGGGACAACCCTATGGTCCACAAGGACAACCCTTACAGGGAAAAACTTCGATCCAACAAGGACAACACTATGGTCCTGCTGGTCCACCTTATGTTCAATAAGGAGCATCTTATGTTCCCAGGTGAAAAATCTATCCACAACAGGGAAAACCTTTTGTGCATGAGTATGAGCCTTATGTTCATTAAGGCCAAACTTTTGTACAACAAGGACAACCCTACGGTCCTGTGTCAGATCAAAATAGTCTTTAGGGGCAACCTAGCCCATCCCAACCATCAGGAAAACCTTTTCCACAAGGGAAACCTGGTGGCTCTCAGCTTCCAGGACAACCTGCTCTGCAGGGATAGCCTGTGCAACCACAGTATCTGGGTCAACCCGCACCCCTAGGGAAACTTGTTCATCTTGAAGGCACCACTTACATTTCTCCAGGTAAATTTCAGGCAGTATATAGTGCACCCCAAAGCGTTTCTTACATTCCTCTAGGTCAATCCTAGATGGTATATAATGTGCCTCAAGGCACTGCATACATTCCTCAATGTCAAAATCAAGTGTTATATAATGCGCCTCAAGGCACTACCTACATTCCACAAAAAAAATCATATCTTTGTCATACAGGACCTTAGTGGTTCACTTATAATTAATATATGGGTCCTCAATCAATGTATGGGAAGAATTGTCAGTCTTATAACAACTATGGACAGAATTCTCCATCACAGAACATGCAGGGCCAAAATTTCTCTCACCCTAGGTGGAATCCTAATACTGGTCCTTATCAACAACCTGAAATTCCTTTCAATAAAAATTAAATTTCCTTGCTATATTGGAGCTGCCCATGTGTCAAAGTTGATGAATGATCCTATCCTTATTAATCAATGTTCTCCTCCAGTTCCGACTAAAATCCCTAGAAATTTTCCCAAATTTGAGGGAAAATCCAGAGAAGACCCCCAAGCACATGTTACGTACCATATTTCATGCTCCTCTAATTCTTAGGTTGATGTTTCCATTCAACTCCATCTTTTCCAAAGGACTCTCACTGGTGCCGCTGTCAAGTGGTACATTGAACTCTTCTGCGACGTCTTCCAAGATTTAAACTCTTTAGCCATGGAATTTCTCAGGCATTTGAGTTACCAGCTTGGTATGAAACTGGGATGCACCTCCTCACATCCTTGAAGCAAGATCAAGCTACTCATATATTTTATCATGTTCGTGAATGGAGGCGATGTCGCCATTTGATCAAGTTTGAGATTCTTGATCAACTTCTAATTGATTGGTTCACTACCTCCTTCATTGATCTGATTGCTATAGACATTGCTATGGGGGCATGTGTTACTAAGGAACAAGCCATTGCTCTTTCCCAGTACCTTGATCGCCTCTAATCTCAGTCTAGCACATTGTATGAACTCTTGCCTAATGGCCCTCGACCTAAAACTTCCAAAGCCATAGAGATGACATCTGTCCAAGAAATCATAGGTTCTATGTCTCATACTTCTCGGAAGTCTTTTCCAAAACCTGCAAAGAAAAAATATACTCCTTCCAATGATACTGCTTCTCAGCTACCTGTGAATTATAGTAAAACCATGGAAGTGAATGTCGTCCATTCCAATTGTATGGATAAAAATTGCAACGGTAAGAAGAAGGGTATAGGTAAGGCCAAAGTTGATACCCTGAAACAGGATTCTCAGAAGCCTCATGCTGATGATGTTTTAAAATGCAAATCGAAGTACCCTTGTCTAATTTGTGATGAAGAGCATTACACCAAGGACTGTCCATGATGGGCTGAGGTGAGTCGACTGCTCAAGAAAAACCAAGGCAGTACGGATGTTCTTAAAGAAACTTTACCATCATAGAAAACTCAATTGTTGGAGCAACCTCAATCCTCCACCCCATTTGGCTCTTAGTTTTTCATGATGAAAAATCATGCATCTGTCTCTATTGCTACTCGATCGAAATATTATACCGAACCATGTTAGACAGCACAGAAGGAAATTGTTGATGGTCCTCCTCCCCTGCCTACTTTTGGCCCTCTTCAGATTGAAAGGCCCAGTACTGAGCACATTGTATGGCCACCTTACAAAGGTGTACTTCGTAATTATTCCTACAATCCTAATGCATGTGCCACTAAATATTACAGTATTGTTGAGGATTTGGCTTAGGCGCCATCTGTTATGCCTGCATTGGAAGTACTTTAGAGTTTTCTGACAAAATGGAAGGCTTTGTTATCTACCATCAGAGGGGTTGATCCCATCGATTCTAGCCTTATCACTTTCGATTTGGAAAATTTTGTCCCACCTCTCCCTCACCAGCTTGCACTATTCATCCAAGCTGGGATTAATGGAAAGAATATCCATCGAGCGGTCGTGGACAAGGGTGCATCTATGTGTGTCATGTCCTTTGATTGGTGGAAAGCCATCAGTTGTCTAGCCCTTAATTCAACTCCAAACACTTTAGAAGCTTTTGATGGAGGAGAATCTCGCCCTCTCGGTGTTCTCGCTGGTTTACCCATTACATTAGAAAGGAAAATGGTCAATGTTGAGGTTGAAGTCTTTGACGCTAAGCTCAATTACAATATTCCCCTCACTCGCAATTGGACTCATGCCATGTTGTGCAATTCGTCCACTCTCTTTCATGTCCTTCAATTTCTGCACGAAGGAAATATCTTGACTGTCGATCAATTGACCTTTTTCACTTATTCATCTTCCTAGAGCAATGTCCCATATATAGACTGTATTCATATGCATTATAAGATCATAGGGCCAGGTATTTTCAAATATCCTACCCTCATGGGTCTCTTTGTTCTTCCTCCACCCAACACTACTCAGGTCAACATGATCTCCAAGTCTTCTGATCAGTGGGTCATCCCTTCGCCCAAGGACATTAAATTGTTTGGTGACTTGATGTCGCTAAGCCCAATAGAAATTGATTATTTTGAGCTTATTTTAGCTTCGGCTCCTCCGCCCTCTGATCATGATCCTTTGAGTATGTCTCTTGACACGTATTCTCAATTTCCTTGGCTCGATGCTTCGGATTCGTTCATTCCCTTAAACAAGATATTTCCCACTAATGAGGCCATCGTGGAGACTATGTCTCCTGAGGATCCTCCTTAGGATGACAGTCATCATCGTTCTTCCTTCATGCTTGACCTTGGGGCCATGTTTACTTGTCTTGAGCAGTTCACTTCACAAGCTCCTTCTCATATGCTTCAAATGCCCATCCTCACACACAAATTCTTTGCAGAAGGTAACCTGGGGAACATTATGCAAACGATGCTTCTCGAAATCTTTTTCAAACCAGGGGTTGTTGAGAACATCCACATTAGAGTGACTTATTCTCTTGATGAGATCGAGGTCTACACTAGTCTCTTCCACCAGTTTCGAGACATTTTCTCTTCGTCTTACGGATAAATGGTTGGCATTGATCCAAGTATAGTTGTGCATAAGATTCCTACTTATCCTGGTGCAAAGCCTGTTTTCCACTGTATTCATCCCATGCACCCTAGAAAGCTGGCCACCATTAAGGGAGAAGCTGAAAAACTTCTTAAAGTTGGCTTCATTTATCCGATTCCCTTGACATAATTGGTTTCTAATATTGTTTTTGTGGATAAGAAGTAGGGTACTATTCGTTTCTGTGTCGATTACTGTGATATCAACCGTGCTTTCCCAAGGAAAATTATCTCGCTCCTTCTATTGAGTAGATCATTGAAAAATGTGATGGGAGTGAGATATTTTCCCTTATGGATGGGTTTTATGGATAAAACCAGTTCAATATCCTTCTGGCCGATCAACACAAGACTGCCTTTATCTATCCTTAGGGTACCTTCGCCTATAAGAAGCTGCCTTTTGGTCTTAAAAATGTTGGCACTACATTTCAAAGAGAAATCGCATATTATTTCCATGATATCAAGAACATATTTCAAACTTACCTAGATGACATTTCGGCTCATTTAGATAAGCGTCAAAACCACCCAGATCATCTCCGTCAAATTTTTCTTCGCTATAGACGCTAAAACATGCGGCTCAATCTGCATAAGTGCATCTTTAGCATTGATTCTAGTAGGCTCTTAGGGTTTATCGTCTCTAAATATGGGGTTCATCTCTATCCCCTCAAAGTTTAAGCTATTTTCAATCTCCCCCCACTTACTCTTTCCGTCAGTTGTAGAGTCTGCAAGGGAAAGCTAACTTCCTGCATCGTTTTATACCGAACTATGCTAAAGTGGCCAAAGGATTTAAGTGATTACTTAAGAAAGGCGTCTCGTTCCTCTAGGATGATATCACCCAAAAATTGTTCGATGCATTGAAGAAATTGCTTATCAATGCTCCTATATTGTGTCCTCCCAATTATCATCGCGATTAATCCCTCTATTTGGCTGCCACATTTAGCACTATTTCCCTGGTTCTGGTGCACGACGACGATGATGGTGATGAACACATCATTAAATATTTGAGTTGTAATATTCTCGATATCGAAACACATTACACACATGTCGAGAATTTGGCGTTGGCTTCTATTCAAGTTTTTCAAAATTTTTGTCATTACATTTTATTGCGCACAGTGACTGTGATTTCTGATTGCAACGCTATGACCTACATATTAACTCGTCAATTGCTAGGGGGAAAATACTCGAACTAGATTGTTATCCTCCGAGAGTTTTATTTGGAGTTTACTACGCCAAAATCGAAGAAATCATTAGTTTTTGCTGATTTTATTTGCTGTCTCCATTGTGATTCTCCTCCATCTGCTTTCGACGAATGCATTCCAAATGACATGCTTTTTCTCATTAGCACCCTCGATCCTAGGTATGGTGATCACATCGTATATCTTCAAAATTACACCTTCCGAACTAAGTTGATGAAGGATTCTCATCGACGCATCCACCATCATTCACAACCTTATCGCATAGTCGGAGATACTCTCTTCAACATTGGAGCTGATTATGTTCTCCGCCGGTGTTTGACTCTCGAGGAGGCTGAAAAGGTCCTCAATGATTGCCACTATGGCGCTAATGGTGGTCACATGTCTGGATATGCTACTGCATAGAATATTCTTCGTGCTGGCTATTTCTGGCCTACTATCTTTAAAGACTGCATTTTTGTTGTTCGCAAGTGTCACAATTTCCAGATTTACCAAAGCAAGATGCGTGCTCCACCCACAAACCTTCATCTTGTCATTACCATTGGTCCCTTTGCAAAGTGGGGTATCAATTTTATGATGTGTAACCCTCACTCAGTTGGGAGACATTCTTATATTGTCGTAGCCATTGAATACTTCACAAAATGGGCGTAAGAAATGCCTACACTTACAGCTGATGGTAGGACAACAACACAATTTCTATTCAATCATGTCATTACTAGGTTTGGTGTCACTAAAGCCATTTTTACCAATCGTGGTTCTCATTTGTGTCATTACATGATGGCTAAGTTGAATTGTAAGTTAGGTCTGCATCACGACAGCTCAACGCCATACTAATCTCAGGTCAATGGCCAGGTTGAATCCGTGAACAAAGTTCTAATCACTATGCTTCAAATTACAATTGTGATGCACAAGTCAAACTGGCATCTCATGTTGTTTTCAGCTCTCTGGGCTTACTGAACTTAAGTGAAGGATGCAACTGGATTCACTCCATTCCATCGTGTTTATGTTCTGGAAGCTACCCTTCCGCTTGAATGTGTAATCCCTTCTCTTAAGATAGTTGTTTAATTGCTACCTAATACTTCGCTGGAAGAAGAGCATCTTCTCTATTTAGAAAGGCTTAATGAAACTCATCACTTTGCTGCCATTATCATAGAAGCACAGAAAAAGTGAGTCAAAGCTCATTTTGACCAGTTGGTTTCCCCTCCTCCCTTTGTAGATGGATATCTCATCCTCCTGTATGACCAAGATGATGATAAGCTAGGGACAGGTAAATTCCAAACCATGTGGCATGGGCCCTATATTTTTAAACGTGTTTTATAGAACGACGCTAATGAGCTAATTCGTTATGAAAGTTATCCTCTCGATCAACCTAGAAATGGGTTGTATCTCAAAAAATACTATGCATCAGTTTCTCATGCATGTTTCTTTTCACATAGGTATTTTTTCATTTTGTACATTTTTTTATATATATATAGAGTGTTTGCATCCATGTGCATTATAAGTTCAAAAAATATGTATGCTTTGGTTACATCCCGAGACATCATGTCTCTCAAAACATATGTAGAAACAAAAGCCTAGGTGTCTAGTCAACATGATGCTCATCGTATCATGTCACTGCCTGCACAAGCCACCTCAATAAGTGGTGAATGCAGTTCAACACCCCCGCAATGTGCCTCTAGTATCTATGAGGAACATCATCAAAGCTCGCATAGTATGGGATTCTACTGGTGAGTCCCTCTAGGTTGCATACGATTTCCTCCTCTTCGCTTCCCTCACCATGAGGGGCCGCATTAAAATCACAAGGAATCCTTCCTGCTATTGGAGACATTCCTGCAAGTCTTTCTGGGCCAACATCTAAAAATTCATGTATTAATGTCAGAACATATATAATAATAAAAAAGGAATAATACTCATCAAAAGAAAAAAATTAGTCTTACCCAATGCTTCATCCCAACCCTCTCCTGCTGGGAGTGGGAGATCTGCATCAGTTGTGAACTATGTGCTAGAATAGGGCCAGTCCTCCATGACAATGAGTTTTCGATAGATCCATTTAAAGAATTCCGGTCTCCAGGACATTTGTTGACTGCCTCCTTGTCTAGGCATCAAAGCCACTCAATAGATCATGCGTGGCTCTTAGGCTGGTGGTTTAGGAACTATCACTTCCTGACATTGAAATATTGGCAACCATTCCAAGATGAATGGTACCAAGATGGACCCATAGCCGAACTTTTTCATCTTGCATTTTATCAATTGGCGTTTCATATTGATCATTACCACCTCTTCCTATTTGTAGAGAGTTGGTGCCATAACATCTATGGTAGGAAGGAGCTGTGTTTTTCTGGCCTCATGCGGAGCTTGAGATCCAGTAGCTCACGTGATGGTCTGTAGAACTAATTTTAGTGTGAAATTGGAAATGGTTTTCATATCCACCTTCCCGCTCTTGGATCCTTTCCTTACCCCTCAGCAAACTCTGTCAATGACCATGCTCATTTTTTCCACTGTTCGTCGGGTACCTGTCAGGATTGGTACTGCCCTCCTCTGTTATAATCCAATGATGAAGTAAACATATGAGACCTCAATCTCTAGTTCCTGATTGTGAATTATGAATATTTACTGATCAATGTCCCATACACTGATCAGAAACTGTAATATATCCAATTGAGCTCAAAGACATGGTTCCATTTAGAATTTTTTAAGCCCGTAATCCCTAAGAGCATCCACGCATATTACATTGCCCAAGGCTTGCTCATATTCTTCACTATTTTCTCTTTCCTTCAATTCGATCACCATTTTATTTTTTCACACCTGCAAAAACATCAATGAGGCCATCATCAGTCAAATTATTTAATATTGAAGTGTTTAAAACAGGCTAATTAGTTGAATTCATATCCAAAAGTTGTGGTCGCGGTTAGCACAACTATTTTAAAAAAAGTCGGGCTAATTGGCGCACCCCTATTTGAATTCAACGTAGGTTGGCGTGAGACTACGCTTGAAACCAGTGATGAACGTCGTGCCCTAAATTAAAAAATAACCCCCACAAATCTCAAAAAATGGATTGTAGGTAATGAAATTTACATTAAAATGCAGGAAATGATATGATCTTTCACGTGGAAAAGATGAATTCGCGATTGGTCCCCTGGATTGTCCGCTGTCAGCTCCGCAAAATCACAGTGACAAAAGGGTAAAAAGTGCTCACAAGAGGTAAAAGTGAAAAGTAATTTATTTTTACTATTTTTCGCATTTTATAAACTTTTCAAAACCCTAATTAGTTTTTTAGCATATTTTTCGATAGTTTTTCTACTTTATCTCAAAAAATTGGTTTTACGTGTGTTTCTTGTGCAGAAATAGGTCGTCAATGTGATGGTGATGAAGTGACAAGTTGCATTTTATTACCTTTTTAGACTCGATAAAAACACGAAAAATTCACCCTGTGGAGTCATCTTTCAGCTATTTTTTGACTCTAGAAAATTGAAAATATTTTCGAGACTCTTGTTTTTGTGAACTTGTTAAAGGATATGAAACGATATCTACCCAATATACCTTTACCTCTTTTTCAGGTTGGGATAGATTATTTACGAAAAAGGAATATCTAAGCTTATCGCAACTAAGAGGTTCTCTCAGATATCGTTTTCCACCTTTTTGGATCTATGAGACTACCTACAAAAAGGGACTTGTTGGAGTTTCCTTTTATTCTTCTTTTAAAACTCTATAAACATGAAAATCTGTCGATTTCTTCCTTTGTCACACTCGTTAAAACCTAAATGACATCGGAAACTGTCACCATGATGTAACTGAGTTTCTCCTTCCTAGGCTCGTAAAATGTACTAGGATGGATTTGTCCGAAGGACAAACTTATATGACAAGAATATGCTATCCCCTTCAACCTTGTTTCCAAAAATAGTTGGGGTACTTGCAAACAATGGTTAGGGAAAATGAAACCAGTTCTCAGTCTTGTTAGCAGTATGTTGCTCTTGAACATGACACTCATCTACAGTTCATGTTGGTTTTGGGACATCCCATTTCATCATTATTTCCTCCATGTGTTTTGGTAATCTATTTTAACCTCTCATTTTCTCTTTTCGATGTCATCATGACTTCAAATCCCTTCATGTCAAATGCTGCCAAATTTCGGGGTCGTGTCGCCAATATTTTGAAGAGAAGTTTCCTTATGGATTTTTCAACCTCTCATCCTCTGTTTGGTCCTAATTCACTATAATATTTTTCCTCTGTCTCGTGTCAATAATGTGGGAAACATTATGGCCCTCCTTCGACCAGGTCACTTCCTATTGACTTCAGCTCATTATCCAGGAAGTTGATCTAGAGACTCCCTTCTGGTACCTTGGAACTTGCATGCCTCAATGGAATGTTCTTCGCATTCGACGATAGGTCCTCATCATTGGCCTTCGATCGAGTGATTCCGTGAGTGTTCGATTGCATCTCAATGTTAACATTTTGTGGATTGTACTAGTTATACCTTGAGAACCATTGTAATTATTGCTGGTTTCGATCAGGATCTATCTTGGGCATAGCAGAGAATAAAAATATAAACATAAATACGGAAATGTGGCGAAATAACATATTTCATTAATAAAAGAATATTTATAATAAGCCTGAACATGTCAAGCTTAAAAATGCTTCAAGTGACAGCGCAGCTATCTCACAGAGAAGAGGTCATGGCGGCTCTGAGGAGCTCTCTGAGCTTTATGTTACAATGAGGCTCAAGGGCCTATTTATCATTAGAAACAATGGGAAATCCTAAACATCCAAAACCCTAACCCTAGGAGATGAAGCGCCAAAACTATGGGCCCCGTTTGGGTAAATTGGTGTTTCAACTTCCCAGGGGCGTAACTTTGGCATACGATCTCCGTTTGACACGTACCATACCTCGTTAGAAAGATCTATTCGGGGACTACAAATTTGGAATGAGCAACATGGTCCATGGACCCATGTTGCCCTCCGTTTTCCCAAAAAACGTCGTTTAGGGCCTCAAAACGGCTCCGGAAGTTTAGGACCCGAAAAACTGCTAAAAATAGTAAACTGTGCTGAAACTAAAAACTGAAATAGACAATTGTGGAGCCCCAAGTGGAATAGGTGGGTGACCACCAATATCCACCTGGATCATTCCTCCCCCCTTAGGAAGCAATGGTCCCCATTGCGTTAAGTTCCTCCATGAGATGAGGAAATTTCTGCTGAACTTGGTCCCTGGTGAACCACTTGGTGCAGGAGTTGGCCAGCTTTGACAACCTGATACAGTTGGATCTTCTGTTGGCGAGAGTTCTTGATTTGCATGTCTATGATACAATCTGTGGTGGCTTGTTCCATGCAGTCTGGGTTTAACTCTGTTGGTGTGAGTTGTTCTGCAATGTCCGAGGTGTCCAGTAGAGGTGGGAAGTAAGGACGAAGGCGATCCACATTGAATACTGGGTGCAGACCAAGGAATGGTGGAATACTGAGCTCGAAGGCATTGTTCCCTACAGCCTTGGTGATGGTGTACGGCCCGTATCGGAGCGGGCGAAGCTTGCGGTGGGGTCCAGTGAGGCGCTCCTTCTGCAAATGTAGCCATACTTTGTCACCCACATGGAAGTTGTGTGGCACCCGGTGTTGATCATGGCGTTGCTTGTACTTGGCATTGGCTCTGTCCAATATATCATGAACCTGTTGGCGGATGTGTTGAATACGCTCGATGAAGCTACTGGCTTTGTCAACTTCAGACTGGACATGAGCTGAATTGGCCTGAGCAGCTGCAAATGGCATGGCTACGTCAATGGGGCATAGTGGCTGGAATCCCAAGCCCACCTGAAAGGGGCTATGGCCAATTGAACTGTGGAGAGCCCGATTATAACTATGTTGTACATAAGGAAGGCTCTCGTCCCATGTGCGTGGATGCTTTGAATTGTACATGCGCAGAATGTGTACAATCATTCTGTTGACGACCTCTGTCTGGCCATCTGTTTGGGGATGGAAAGCTGTGGACTTGGTGAGCTTGGTGTCTAGCATTGACCAGAGGTTGGACCAAAATGTGCTGAGGAACTGGCCATCCCGATCTGATATGATAGACTGTGGGATCCCAAAGTGCACCCACACTCGTTCAAAGAAGAGTTTAGCAGTGGCTTCTGCTGTGATATTCTTCTTGCAGGCCGCCATAATGGCCATCTTCGAGAATTTGTCGACGACCACAAAAACACAGTCATTTCCCTGCTTAGTAGAAGGCAAGCCCGACATGTAATCCATGGAGATGGATTCCCAAGGTCGAATAGGGGTAGGTAGAGGAGTATATAGGCCTTGCTTCTTGATGGTCGGTTTGGCAATGGCACAAGCAGTGCAGGATCTGATGTGCTTCTCGACATCCTTTCGAAGGTTCGGCCAACAGAAATACTTCTGCAGGATTGCTACTATTTTCTCGACCCCGAAATGCCCAGCGACTCGACTGTAGTGTGCTTCCCATATCATCTTGGCACGCTCGCTTGAAGGAACACAAAGGTGTCCCATGTGACATAAAAGTGCATCTTGGAGGTGAAAATTTGGAACTTGCGTACCCCCCCAGGAGTGCCTTGTAAGTTTGGCTGAATTCTGGGTCACTCTCATAGAGAAGCGGCCAATCAGAAGTCTCGTGCCCACAAGCATTGAGTACAGTGGTGAGCGCCACGATCGGTGGTCGGCTGAGGCAGTCTGCAACATGATTGGTGCTACCCTTCTTATACTTGATGTTCAAATGAAACTGTTGTAGATATGTAGACCACTTCTGATGGCGATCATTCTGCAACTTCCCTTGTGTCTGTATGAACTGCAGGGGCCTGTGGTCTGTATGGATGATTGTTTCCTTCCCCAAAATGTAATGCTCCATTGTCGACAAGCTTGCACAATGGAGTACATTTCTTTGTCATATGTGGGGTACTTGCGAACTGTGTCAGACAATGTCTCACTGTGAAATGCCACTGGATGTCCCTGTTGAGTAAGAACCGCCCCAATAGCATAGTCAGAGGCATCTGTCTCGATCTCAAATGGCTGTTGCAAGTCTGGTAAAGTGAGCACTGGGGCAGAACAGAGGCGGTTTTTTAGTTCTGTGAACGCCTTCTGTTGAGGTTCCGACCAAAAAAATTTTGCTCTCACTCCTCCCTTGGTGACTTGACTCAAGGGCCAAGTGATATGAGAGAATCCCAACACGAACCTCCGATAGAAATTAGCAAGACCCAGAAAGCTGCGAAGCTCTCTTATAGTGGTTGGGGCTGGCCAATCCCGAATGAATTGGATCTTGGCTGGATCCACATGCACCCCGCTTTCATCAATAATGTATCCCAGATATTGAACCTGGGTCATGCCAAAAGTGCACTTCTCCAAATTGGCACACAACTTGTGTTGCCGCAGTGTTTGGAGGACTTGTCGGATGTGGTGAAGGTGCTCTTCCCAAGTCTCGCTGAAGATCAGAATGTCATCCAAGTACACCACTACAAATGAGTTGGTGAATGGCCGCAAGATGTCATCCATCATCCTCATGAAGGTGGCGGGAGCATTCGTCAACCCAAAAGGCATGACCAACCATTCGAAAAGGCCTTCCTTGGCTTTGAAGGCCGTCTTCCACACATCGGAGGGTTCAATTGGTACCTAGTGATACCCAGACTTCAGGTCAATCTTGCTGAAATATTTTGCACCTTTGAGTTGATCCAGAAGGTCATCAATCCGTGGGATTAGGTACCTATTCCGGACAGTGATCTTGTTCAGCGCCCGATAGTCAATACAGAGTCTCCACGTCCCATCCTTCTTCTGTACCAACACGATCGGGCTCCCACAGGGCGATGAACTTGGTCTGATGTGACCTTTCTGCAACAGCTCCTGAATCCGCCTCTTGATTTCATCATTTTCCAGAACAGAGCGTCGATAGATCGGTCCATTGGGTAGTGGCGCACCTGGGGTCAGATCAATCGGGTGCTTGACCTGGCAGTGCAGAGGAACCCCCGTGGGTGAGGTGAAGATGTCCCCGTACTCCTCCACGACCTTATCCATTTGTTGTCGTCGTGCAGAGGGGCCCTGTCTGGAGGTCGTGGCCACAGTCTTCTTCTTGCCCTGGGGGCGGATCATCAGGAAAACGAATTTCCTGGTTTGGGAAATGAGCTTACTACATTGTTTTGCAGTAACCAAAGAGATAGTCGTAGGAGGTGGTACCTCTGGTATCCCGTACAACTTATTTCCCAAAGTAATAATAACAGCACGAGGTCGAGACTCATACACAGCATGACGCTTCCACAAGTATGGTTGTCCTAATAATACATCATAAACATCAATAGGAGCAACGTCACATAATACCTCATCCGTGAAGGGCTTGATGCTATAGGGAAGGCGGCACTGCTGGCTGACGCGGAGATCTCGCCCTTGGTGAAGCCACCCGATGGTGTATGGATGTGGGTGAGCTGTGGTCGGCAAGCCCAACCGCTTCACGGCGTCTGCTGAAATGAGGTTCTTTTGGCTCCCATTGTCGACAATGAACTGTACCGGGGAGCCCTTTACCCACATCCGGGAGTGGAAGAGACGTTCCTCCTCCTCTGGATCTTCCGGTTCCTCCTTTTGGATCTTTGCAGTGGCAACAGTGGCGTTGGGCTCCGCATCAATAATCTGCTTCCCTTTTTCATTCGCCTTTTCAGGTTCTGATTCGGAGTCAGAGCATGCATCTGACTCAGAAGCCCTCATCTCGGCCACTAGCGACTGCTTGGCCCGACACTCACTTGTGTTGTGAGTGGAGCTCTTGTGGAACTCACACCACTTTCCCGTGTCCTTCTTTGGCTTTGCGGTGCTGTTCTTTTCTTGTGGCTTCGATGAGTTGTCTTTAGCCGCCATGCCTTGGCTCGGTCCTTTGTTCTGCGGTTTGGAAGCACCTTTCCCTTTCTTTTGATTCGCAGATCCAAAGTCTCGCTTCTTCTGCTTGAATTTCTGCTCAATCTTGGCAGCATACCGGTATGCCGTACCAAGCGAGGAGATGTCAAGGAACTCCATTTCCTCCTTAATGTATTTGTGCAGACAACTGCGATACTTTAGCACCAGATGTTTCTCTGAATCTTTGATACCCAACTTTGTGCGCAGGGTATGGAACAGATTCGTCAGCTCATGCACATCTTGATCCCTTTGTTGTCGTAGCGTGGTCCATTGTATGTACTTGTCCTCATAGCTCCCCACGGGATAGTACTGTTCCTTGACGGCGTCTCGGAAAGAATTCCAAGTTGGTACGGCCGAGAACAGAGAGGGTTCTGTCTGGTCCTTGTTCTCACAGTAGGTTTCCCACCAGCCCTTAACATGGGGGGTAGCTTTGAGGAGTGCAAAAATAATCTTCTCCCGGTCTGAAAAGTCATGAACCGAGAAATATCCTTCTAACAGATTCAACCATCTATCTACGGCATCCGCGTCTATTTGACCCTCAAATATGGGAATGTCAAAATTTACTTGTACCTTAAAAGGAGTCGCGCCTCCAGAGTGGCTGCTGGATGCAGATGCGCCGCCGGTGGGTAGCCGTTGAAGGATCTGAGCAAAGTTATCCATCATCACGTTCCTTCGTCTTTCGAGGGCCTCCTCGAGCAATATTTTGATAGGATCTCCTGCTCCCTCATCTTTCTTTTCGTCCCCCATGGGCGTCCGTCGAGGTTTGCGAGGCTGATCTTGCAAAGGTTCAACTCGATCGAGCCCTAGCTCCTTATACCCCGACCTCGTTAGGGACATGCAAAGAAGGATCGAGAAAAAGCAGACCCCCTCTGATACCACTGATCCGGATTTATGCAGGAACGCAACAGAATAAACATATAAACATAAATACAAAGATGCAGCGGAAATAACACTTCATTTCATTAATATCAAAGAACTTAAATTTGCTTACAGACAGAATGGAAATAAAACTAGCTAGGCCACTGGTAGCTATCTCTGAGAAGAGATGTGGCGGCTACAGGCCTCTGAACTGAGTTACAATGAGGCTCGAGGGCCTATTTATTATTTAGAAACAATGGGAAATCCTAAATAGCCAAAACCCTAACCCTAGGAGATGAAGCGCCAAAACTATGGGCCCCGTTTGGGTAAATTGGTGTTTCAACTTCCCAGGGGCATAACTTTGGCATACGATCTTCGTTTGACGCGTACCATACCTCGTTAGAAAGATCTATCCGAGGAATACAAATTTGGAACGGGCAACATCGGTCCATGGACCCATGTTGCCCTCCGTTTTCCCAAAAAACGTCGTTTGGGGCCTCAAAACGGCTCCGGAAGTTTAGGACCCGAAAAACTGCTAAAAATAGTAAACTTTGCCGAAACTGAAAAATTGAAATAGACAATTGTGGAGCCCCAAGTGGAATAGGCGGGTGACCACCAATATCCACCTGGATCAGAGGAGATCCTAAAGGGAGGTCCAAACAAAACTACAAGAGGTGGTTTGAAAGGGAGAAGAGCTGATTAGAAGAGGTCTGAAAAGGAGGTATCAGATTTGGAAAAAGGGGGGCCGAAACTCTGAAAAAACAGACCTGAAACAGGTAAAAACTCTTCCACCAAAAGTGGAGGGCACTGAAGCCCTAGGGGAATATGTTCCCACTTAGATGAGCAAAAATTAGCAGAAATAGGTCGAAACGGGATGAGAAAGAGGCTGGAAAATCCTGACAGAAGCTTCAGAAAAACCCAGAAAAATTGCAGAAAAACAGCAGAAAAATTGGCAGGTCGCAGGTTCTGACCTGTTTTCTGTGCAGGTCGTAGAAAATGGGCTGAAAAGTGCGACTCCGGAAGTCTAGGCCGCGCTTATGGGTCGGGGGTGCGCGACCCGAAGCTCAAAGTCTCTGCATGCGCATTTCAAAAGTCGTCGTCCGCCGGGCAACAGGTCCGTCACCCGCGCAATAGCTTTAAACACAGGGTTAGAAATTATAATGTTTTAGGGTTTTATGTGAGAAAAACAACATAAAAATAGGAAAAAAAAAGCTGAAAAGAAACCCTAGGGTCTGAAGTAGCTAGATATGCAGGAATATGAAAAACGATAGTGGTCATAATTGAAAACCCGTGTGGAGTCACCAATTGTTAGTATGAATATTTTGTCGAAGTGTGCGAAAAAAGACCACTTTAGCTACGCATAACTTATAGCCCTAACATCAAATGTGGCTGCCAATATCTTCATATTTGCAGTTAGTTGATCAAGACAAGTGCTGCAAAAAAACCGCATCTATGCATAGAAAGACATTAAGCAAGAAATAAGGGTTTGCTCCATATACCAATATACAAGACAAGAACAATTTTTGAAAGAATTTTTGTATTAAATGGGGCACCTGTGAGGAAAACCAGAAGGAGTATCCAATTCCCCTCAGTGGGATGGGTTCTTGGAAGTCCTCAGCACTTCAGATCTAAGATTCTTCTCTCTAGTTGATGTAGAAAACGCAATGCAAAGAGTAGAGCTCAAAGGGAGCAAAATGGCAGAAAATGGTGACCAAGTGTATAGATCCAAAGTGATCTTTAATAGGCAACAAAAGGTGAAGAATGGTAGGAAAACTCCTATTTATAACAAAATATGAGGTCATTCTAGATCTTATGATTAAAATAACATTAAATCCAAATCTAGATCCACTTTTTATGGAATATTTTATTATATTTGTTGGAGGGTACAAGGTATTTGACTTGGGTCAAATCCTTTATTTGTAAATAATAAATAAATAAATGATTTATTTATCATTTTAAGGAAGTGGTTGAATGATAATCAAATAAATAATGATTTATTTAATTATTTGTGGGTGATTTAGCTTCATATTTAACAAGGAATATTATTTAAATAAGATTTAAATAATTATTCCTAGAAAATAATAAGATAAATAGAGATTTATCTAATTAATTTCTTTGTTTTGGGTTAAACATGATGAGGAATAATAATTAAATTATTTTTTAATTAATTATTCCATGAGGAAAATCAAACAAATATAGATTTGTTTAATATTTCCTTTTGGGGTTTCCTGTTTAGACCATAAACAACCTAATAAATTTGGTTTATTAAGTTATTTGACATAGTGAAAGCAATTTTACTTAGGGTAAAATTGGTCGTACATGGTGTACTTGGGTCCATCTAATGATAGTAGGTTAGATGACGAAAAAATGGTGTAACAGATTGCCCCCAGCGTGCGAGTGTTAGGAGAAAATCATATGACCGAAGTACGTTGTAAGAACTCAATCACTAGACATCAAAAGGGAAGTCAGAGAGAGAAATTTAAGGTAGACTAATGTGTTGAAGAAATAGACCCTGAGGAGACGAGACTTGCAGGTGCAACAAGTCTCCTTTTATGAGAGGGTACCTGTGCTAAAGGCGACGCAGGAGGCATACCTATGCCCGCCGAGACAAAGTACAAAAGAATAGTGTGTCCAGTAAACTAGCGACCGAACCACAAAGTACAGCCGACATAAACATGAGCCAGATAAAAATACAATGAGGGATCCCACATACATGTTGTGCCTGGGATAACAACCAGGACTTATACAATAATATCTGAGTACATGAGATACAAATACAACCAAAATGCCCCCTATAAGCAGGGAAGGGCTCACAAAATCTGACTGATACATGTAAATCAGTAAATCAAAGAGGCTCGCATCCGGCTAAGGTCGACATCATCAAATATATGGAGCCGGATCGTGTCGCAATGAAGAGGTCATCCCGGCATGTGGGGGATACCTCTGTGGCCACCCTCATGAGGGCTGAGACATCTCACACACACCCGGGAATCATCAAGAGCTGCTGATGCATCACTAAACCATCAAGTATATGGATCTCGATCATGCTGAAAGGAGCTGGAGTGGAGAAACAATCAAGCCAAAGGGAAATGAGAGATCCCTTTGCCTGATTCGAGGCCCCGAACAAGAGTGGAAGCTGGAACCAAGGTACACCACCCTCTAGACCTGTCTTCTAGAATGAAGGAGTTGATGTCAATAGAAGGAGGTCCACCATAGGTGAGGCAATGAGAGATCCTCAACTAAGGCACGAGAGAAAATAGTAGAGCGACGGACAGACTAATACCAATGATGATGGTGGAATGGAAGGGACTGAGTAGCAAATGGACGACTTCCCTTGCTAGAGCATAAAGGGCATGAATGACATGGCAGCGACTAACACAATACCATCAGGGATAAGGGACAGTGGGACTGAAGGCCATAATGTGCAACACAAGAGAGAAACCAAGCAATGAGGGGTGGAGGACTATAGCGGGGTACAAAGGGACTTGGGATAGACTCCATGAATGCGATGATGACTCCACTTGGATGCTCTAAACAAGGGCGACTCGATGGTGCTACCACACAGTAAAGGTCCAATGGGGGACCATGAAAACATGAGTACAAGATGGTAACTCACGACAAAAATCAACACGAACAAAGATAAGTAAGGAGGCAAAGTGGTGCCCCAAGTACAAGTGTTGTAAGTGAAGAAATGCGATTTTAAGGAGAGGTTAAGTGACCCATCTTGGAAAAAATGTGTCCTGGTGAAGTATCAAATCACAAAAAACTAACAGATACCCATTTGAGGGCTCGGTGAGAGATTTCCAATGGTGCAGACGGTTTGTCAAATGGAGCTACGGTATGGTCGTAGCAGGCGAAAGAAGAAACAAGGGTTATCTTTTAATAAGGCAGTTTTCCCTCCAAATCCACTCATTTGCTAATGTTGTTGTGGTGAATGTAGAGAGGAGAGAAGGCCCTAATTCTTGTGGCAAGCGTAGCAGACAAACCGACCGTTGGAATCGAGATCCGTCAGTTGCAGGTAAGAGGCCTAACCTTACTCTTTAATTTTGATGGATTGAAAGTTCATATTAGGGCCCAGAATCTCAGGAACAGCCCCCTTGGCATCTTTTCGGCCGGGTCGCACTTTTTGGGCCAAAATCTGCGACCTGGGACGCAGGTTTTGAGCCGAAATGTGCGACCTGTCCCAGGATTGGGCAAAAAAGTATGACCTGGAAGATGGGGGGGTTTTAGTGTTGTTTGATGGCTGAGAGTTGGGTTTTTTATGTTTGGTTACAGTATTCCCTATCTGTATACTGACAAAGATGATTTTTTTGTGCAGATATGGAAGATATACAGGTTAACTGGAGACAGAGAGACCTGGGTACATTACGGGCAGAGATCCAGGCAGATCAGGGTGTCCGTCGTGTGTTGGCCAGGTTTGGGGTTCTAAATTTTTTGGAGAACACTTTGATGAGAGCTGGAGAGCCCTTGTTGGCCCGGATTATAAGTTATTGGGATCCAGAGCATGAGGTCTTTGTAGTGCAGGGGCACAGGATCGAACTGGTAGTCCAGGATGTGTATTTTCTGATAGGTCTCCTGCCACTTGGGATGGTGGGAAATACGCAGCTAGTGTTACCGCGGGGGCGGAACATCATGGAGTTTGTGGAGTGGCATTGTCGACCGGGCCTCCAATTCAAAGGGACACGGATACTGATTGGGGACATGGAGAGACTGGAGACCCGGGAAGTGCCTGCAGTGGTGCTGCGGATCCTAGGCAACCAGACATTTCATCACATCACTGGGGGGCAAATGATGATCGTAGAGAGTGTGTTGAGTGGGACCTACTATGGGTGGGCCCAAATGATGTTGGTGTCGTTAAAACGACATCTGTCGCTTTGCAAGCGACAAGTGAACCATGATTTCTCATATGGGAATATATTGTGTTCCTTCTTTTTCGAGAAAATCCCGACCTTACGACCTCGTATACAGCTCCTAGATGGGGGCCCTAGAGAGCCCAGGATGAGCCGGTGGGGGCGGCTACTATGCAGAGGAGGCGGAGGGGAGGTCGGACGAGTGTTTCGACCTGAGTTCTTTGCCCATTGGGATCAGATGCCGTTATACATAGACGACTATCCCTATAGTGGGATGAGTTATTGTGGGAATTAGGACCTACCACTTCCGCCCAGTCGAGTATGGGGACCCGATGGTAAGTGATAAGTAACTATTCTTTTTTTGGCATGTTAAAGTTAGTGAATAGTAGATAGGGTACTGATTCATGTACTTTTGGTATGCAGATATAGCTCCGGTAAAACCGACCGGATATATGGGACAACCTGCAATATCAGGAGCTGCAGGCTCGAGTGGAGCGAGAGCAGCACATAATGAGGATGCAGCCGCCCTCCTGGAGGACATCCGCCGTAGATGTGAGAGGTTGCTGACCAGTGTTTCAGAGCACCGGTGGCAGGACTTAGACGGCCAGTACATAGAGCCATGTATTGGTCTACCCTCGGAATGGCGAGGGGTCATGCGGCGCATGGCGATGGCCGGTCAGGGGATACGGGATCTACAGGCTGCAGGAGCAGAGCCATTAACTCGGGATCCTCCAGATAGTGATTAGGTGCGGGGCATGTGGTGCCCCCTAGTGTGTATGTAGGGGCAAGTGGTGCCCCCAGTTTTGAGTTTTTTGTAACATGCAATGGGCATGTCATATGTATCAGAGTAGATGGACTCTAAACACATGTTGTGCGACACATATTATGGATATGCATCTTGTTTAATGATTACGAATGTTATTGTCTTGTATAAAATGTGTGTGATAAATGCCAATCTAGAACATGGTTTGCAATGCTATCTACATAGTGATTTTGTTCTTGAGGTACATGGTTGAAAGTTATGGTTTCAAATTCACGTATCAAGAGTTTCACTCATAAATATAGTCTAAACAACACAGGAATATGCACATGATAGACACCATTTAGTTGCATGACAAGAATTAGGGAATCTATACGAACATGCAGATGAAGGATGCGATGAGAGAGGGCATCGGCTAAAAGACCTCGCACTGCATCTTATTCGGCCTGATTGTTGGTGGCAGGACCAATGCAGACCCCGTTTGAGAGAACAAGGGCATGCAAGGGGGTAAAGATGGCCCAACCTGCCGAGGCAATATTCCGGGAATAACGACTTGCACCATCAGCGTAACCGATATAGGGTGTGGACAAGAGGTCCTGTAGAATGGTGGTACAAGACAAAAAATGGGAGAAGGAGGAACAACGATGGCAGCGTGAGTGTATAGGAGACATCGAGTGGCAACTGAGGGAGGGAGTGCGGTGGGAAGGATGGCTATGACTCATATATGAACTAGATGGCAGTATATGAGGGTTATAGGAGGAATGGTTGGGACTCGGGCTGCGGAGGTCATCATGGATAGGGGTGGTGTGATCCCGATTATGGGCGGGAAGGATGAGGTCATGGGTGGAGGGGGCTTCCAAGAGGGCATCCTGATGGGAACAGAGGGTATGACGAGAGGAAGGGAAACGACATGACGCGGCAAAGCTACCTAAATCATCAGTAGGGGAAGAAAGGCTAACATATGAGTCGTCACGAGGGATGATAGAGGAACAGATAAACAGATGGTTAAAGTATGTTAAGCCCAGGGTGGTTGCTGAAGGGGGGTTGAGCTAACCATCAGGGGAGGAATCCGAGGGAATGTACTCCGAGGGTCTCATGGATGATGATAGGTAGAAAATGGTGGTGGTAGGTTCGAACATCTGGACATCAGGGGGGGATGTCGATGGAAGCGGGTGCATCCTCAGATTGATTGGCAACATACTGCGCAAGAATGGGAGAGGCAGATTGATTTTGTTCAACCTCATACTCTCGAACTACCTCTAAAGAGGCGCGGTAATGCGTGAGGTGAGGAAAATGGTGGGAATAATGGCCATGGACACCACACAGAGCACATCGTTTGCTGGTACGGATAGTCTTGGGGTTCCTGGTTACGGACAAAGAAGGAATGGAGGCTTCAGGGACCATAGACTCGAGGAACGTGACTTTAACCATGGGTTGAATACGGGGCAATTTAGGACAAGTATGGGTGGCGTTACCGACGACATCAAAAAAGGCGCAAGGCTTTGTGGTGGAGGAGGGGCTGGGTCAGTCGGGGTAGCCTTGTCTTTGGGTGCCCCCTTGCGAGCTTTGCCTTTCTTCCCTGGGGCAGTCACGATAGGAGAGGGGTCCTGTGGAGGTGCTGGGGGCACAGTGGCAATGGAGGAAGCGAGGGGGACCGGTTGAACCGGTGTCAAAGCAAGGTAGGGTTTAGGGTAACCAGGCGGGGTAGCGGCTGGAGGGTCAAGGTACCAGACGGGTATACCTAGGGTCAGGTTAGGGAGAGAGAGGGTGGCCATGACGAGGACCGAATAGACTCCGGGAGGGGGAGCCAGGAAAGGTATCTGACCAGCGGAGTAATGACCAGGAGGGACGGCGCCGAGATGGTTAAGGCCTGGGGGAACCGATCCAGGGGGATAAAGGGGTTCAGGGATACTAGCGGTAGGAGAAGGACCAGAAGGAGGAGGTCTGGCTGGCTAAGATGAAGGGCTAGGAGCAGGTTGCGGTGGGCGAGGTTGAATCGGAGGTGGCTGACTAGCCGAAGCGGGTCTCTTAAGGGAAACCTGAGACGATTGCATCATGCAAACATTCGATAAGCTGGGATCATAGATAGGAGGAGGGGGAAGACCAGGGAAAGTTCCAAGAAAAGAGGAGTCTTTGTAGACGCCGAGAGAGACACTGGTCAAGGAATCGACGGTTTGCTTTTTGGCTACAGAAGAGATGGTCGTCTCAGGGGAGGTCTGAGACTTTGGCTCATGATAAGTCAACTGGTTGATGGTGACTATCTTTCCATTGTGAGGAAAAGACATCTTGCGAAAAACCGCGGATGGGACAGCAGACATGGCATAGGTGTAGCTTCGCCCCAATAGAATGGTGTAGTCTAGAGGGGCGTCGATGACTTCAACGTCGACGCAAACAGTCTTACTGGCAAGGGTGATAGGACAATTACGAAAAAGGCCAATGGGCTAGGAGGTGTGGCCGTCCCACGCTCGAAGGGTGATCGTGGAAGGGGCCAAGTCAGGAGATCCGAGTTGCTTCCAAACCGAAGTGGACATCACACAGGTGGATGCCCCCTCATCAATTATACACCGAGAAATGTTGGCATTCCAGATTTTGACTGGGATTTGGAAGGTGACGGAAGAAAGAAGAGGAGGATGTTCTAATTGATGGGCGTTGAAAACAATCATTTGGTCATCAGCAGGATCTACAGCGCCCACGGAAGATAGCAGAGCCTTCTTTTGGGAAGGGCACGACTGGAGGAGTTCCAATGTGGAAATGGCAGCAGGAGATTGCGCCAAATCATCTACTATGCTATAAGAATGAGCAGCTCGACTAGAAGTAGCATTTCGACATAATGGTCCCTTAGGAATCTTGGTATGAACCTCAACTTTGGGTTGAGGGATATGTAAAGGGCCACTGGATGTCTAAAGAGGCTCTGTAGAACCGGAAGAAGGGAACTCGGGGGCAGACTGAGTGGGAGGCTTGGAGTACTGGCGAGACCGAGTTTGAAGGTGAAGGTCGACGGTTGGGGCGGATCAGAGTTCATCATGAGGATCTGGTAATCGAAGAAACCAGAAGGGGAAGGTTGAGTGGCGGCCTGTCTGTCAGGTGGTTGGGCAGCCACGAATCCTTGCTGAGGGAAAGGATCAGTAAACACAGCTGGTTGAGTAGTGGCCACATTAGGGGGAGCATGAGGGGAGGCATGTTGTCCTCGCAATGTGGCTTGAGACTCCCACATCTGCCGCATCTATGGTAAGAGGGGACAATCATGGGTGTAATGACCATAAACACCGCAACACGAACAAGGCTTATTTGTGCAAAGAGGCCTATCCGGCTTGGGCTGAGTGCCCTGTTGCTGGTTAGTAGTGTTAGGGTCAAGACCCTAAGGATTGGGTCCATGAGTACCAGGGGCAGATTGGTTTGGATTTCCTCTCCGCCGTCTTTGAGAAGAAGGGGGATTAGTCACGCCCTGCTGTGAAAATACTTGCCTTGGAGGGGGCTGTAGGTGTTGTTGCAGGGTTGGGGGAGGCAAGGGAGGTGGAAGCGCATATGTTGAAGGAGCTAGTGCACCAGGCTGTGGAGAAGGGTAATGGTTAGGTTGGGCAACATGGAGGTAAGCAGGAGGTTGGGAAAAATGATGAGGCATGTCGTATCATGGATACATGCTACTTGGAGGGGGAAAAGTGCTAGAGGTTCTGGCCCCTCCCTGAGGGAGACCATAGCCCATAGGAGGTTGAGCATATGGATGAGAAAGGGCTCCAACGATACCATCGGCGGAATAAGATGCCCCCGGGGTGTTAGCGCCTTCGGGCCTGGGGAGGTCAGGAAGGACGGTATAAACATAACCAGACTTAGCGTAGATCAGGTCATATTTCAAGGCTATCTGGAGGGCGGCTTCTTCGGTTTGAGGGAAATGGGAGGCGACATCTTTGCCGATGGGAGCTAAGAGAGTGCGAAGGAACCAGTCCATATAAACCCGATCTTCGAAGGGGGGGGCTCGACATAAGCTCCGTCTTCTTCGCCATTCCTGGACATGGGTAGAAAGGCGGGTCGAAGAGGTTTGCTTGAAGGAAGTCAAGAGCTCCGTACCAGTATCGTATCGGAGAGGGAGATGGAAATAAGATAAAAAGGCTTGGGCAATGGTCGCAAAGGTGGTATGGGAAGAGGTGGCTTGGTCAACATACCATTTAGAAGCTTCGCCGGTAAGCGTGCGTTGGAACAACCGAAGACGGATGGAATCGTCGGTAATGGAATTGGAGGAACACCACATGTGGAAAGATCGGACATGGTTGGTTGGATATTCTCTACCAAGGCCTTCGAACTTAGGGATGTTGGAGGGGAGCTTGGTTGGTATAGCAGGCCAACCAACATCATGGCGGATAGGGTCATTGATCAACTGATTGAAATCGGGGAGGCTGAGGCCTGCGATGTACGGTAGCAAGGGTGCGGCCGAGGTAGTTCTTGTGGCGGTTCTGCTAGTAGTAGTTACGGCATTAGGGCCGGGATTACCGCTAGCATTAGGCCCTAGACCAGACATAGTGAAGGTGACAGGGGGAGAACTAGAGGTAAAAGGAGAACCAAATGAATCAGAAGAGGAGTCAGAGTGCGGACTCGGAGGGGGACTGGCTCGACGACGGCAGGACGGAGCAGGTCGACCGACCAGAAACTGAGGGTGAAGGCCAAGAAGTCTCCAGGAGATGCGCCTTGGGGGTGCAATGATGACAACACAAACATGGCACAAGGGGAAGAAGAACGACCACAAGGGCAAGGAGGTGCAGAATCAAGTGATTACAATGTCGAAACAAGGGCAGATAAGTGCAGTGTCAATTGATTTTAAAGTCTTTTCCTGGCGGTGTAAACCAGGCTCTTCTTCGCTTAGGGTGAGTGTGTGGCGTGCGTTAATTTTAATTTTTAAACCCTTTTCGTTTTGAGAACAAGAGAAAAAGTGTGCTACGTAACTGAAAATAATGCTGCAAAAACAGTATATAATGCTGAAATAACAGAAAATTAACAGCTACTAGTGCATCGATTCAACCCAACAAGGCGGGTCTCTCAAAACTAATCTAAAAGAGGGAAAAAATATAGTCAAAACACACTAAAAAGAGGCCAAGAGATCTAGGGTCGAAAGGGACAGGGATCTAAAGGAGAAAGTTGTTGAAAAGAGGTGCAGATCACAGCCAAGAGGCAGAGGCAAGGTGGCTGGAAAAAAGGAGGAAATCAGCAAAAAGCAGAAAGGACAGGGAGGAGATCCTAAAGGGAGGTCCAAAAAAAACTACAAGAGGTGGTTTGAAAGGGAGAAGAGATGATTAGAAGAGGTCTGAAAAGGAGGTATCAGATCTGGAAAAAGGGGGGCTGAAACTCTGAAAAAACAGACCTGAAACAGACAAAAACTCTTCCACCAAAAGTGGAGGGTACTGAAGCCCTAGGGGGCTATTTTCCCACTTAGATGATCAAAACAGATCAGAAACAGGTCGAAACGGGCTGAGACAGAGGCTGGAAAACCCTGACAGAAGCTTCAGAAAAACCCAGGAAAATTGCAGAAAAACAGCAGAAAAATTGCCAGGTCGCAGGTTCTGACCTGTTTTCTGTGCAGGTCACAGAAAATGGGCTAAAAAGTGCGACCTGGAGGTCCAAGTCACAGTTTATGGGCTGAAAAGTGTGACATGAAGCTCTGGGTGTCTCAGCGGCAGATTTCCGGAAAAGTTGTCATCTCAGTTGCGGCTGAGGTCTGTCACCTGCGCAATAGGGCCAGAAACATGCGGAAGTTAGAAATTTTAATATTTTAGGGTTTTATAAGGGAAAAACAACATGAAAATAGGAAAAACAAAAAGCTGAAAAGAAACCCTAGGGTCTGAAGTAGCTGGATATGCAGGAATATGAAAAACGACAGCGGTCGTAATTGAAAACCCGTGTGGAGTCGCCAATTGTTAGTATGAATCTTTTGTCGAAGCGTACGAAAAAAGACCACTTTAGCTATGCATAACTTATAGCCCTAACATCAAATGTGGCTGCTAACATCTTCAGATCTGCAGTTAGTTGATCAAGACAAGTGCTGCAAAAAACCAGATCTATGCATAGAAAGACATTAAGTAGTAAAATCAAGAGTTTGCTCCATACATCCAATAGACAAGATAAGAACAATGTTTTTTTGAAAGAATTTTTGTATTAAGGGCACCTGGGAGGAAAACAAGAAGGTGTATCCAATTCTCCTCAATGGGATGGGTTCTTGGAAGTCCTCGGCACTTCAGATCTAGAATCTCTCTCTCTTGTTGGTGTAGAAAACCCAGACAAAGATAGAACTCAAAGGGAGCTCACACAGCAAATAATGTAGAAAAATGTGACCAAGTGTATAGATCCGGAGTGATCTAATAGGCAACAAAAGGTGAAGAATGGTAGGAAAAACCCTCCTATTTATAACAAAATATTGGGTCATTCTAGATCTTGGTGCATGATTAAATAACATTAACCAAATCTAGATCCACCTTTTATGGAATATTTTATTATATTTGTTGGAGGGAAAATGTATTTGACTTGGGTCAAATCCCTTTATTTGTGAATAATAAATAAATAAATGATTTATTTATCATTTTAAGGAAGTGGTTGAAAGATAATCAAATAAATAATGATTTATTTAATTATTTGTGGGTGATTTAGTCATATTTAACAAGGAATATTATTTAAATAACATTTAAATAATTATTCCTAGAAAATAATAAGATAAATAGAGATTTATCTAATTAATTTCTTTGTTTTGGGTTAAACATGATGAGGAATAATAATTAAATTATTGTTTAATTAATTATTCCATGAAGAAAATCAAACAAATATAGATTTGTTTAATATTTCCTTTTGGGGTTTCCTGTTTAGACCATAAACAACCTAATAAATGTGGTTTATTAAGTTATTTGACATAGTGAAAGAAATTTTACTTAGGGTAAAATTGGTCTTACATGGTGTACTTGGGTCCATCTAATGATAGTAGGTTAGATGACCAAAAAATGGTGTAACGGATTGCCCCCCAGCGTGCGAGTGTTAGGAGCAAATCGTATGACCGAAGTACGTTGTAAGAACTCAATCACTAGACATCAAAAGGGAAGTCAGAGAGAGAAATGTAAGGTAGACTAATGTGCTGAAGAACTAGACCCTGAGGAGACGAGACTTGCAAGTGCAACAAGTCTCTTTTTATGAGAGGGTACCTGTGCTAAAGGTGGCGGGGGAGGCATACCTATGCCCGCCGAGACAAAGTACAAAAGAATAGTGTGTCCAGTAAACAAGGGACTGAACCATAAAGTACAGCGGGCAAAAACATGAGCCAGATAAAAATACAATGAGGGATCCCACATACATGTTGTGCCTAGGATAACAGCCAGGACTTATACAATAATATCTAAGTACATGAGATACAAATACAACCCAAATGCCCCCTATAAGCGGGGAAGGGCTCACAAAATCTGACTGATACATGTAAATCAAAGAGGCGCTGCAAGCGGCTAAGGTCGACATCATCAAATATATGGAGTTGCATCAGGGGCTGCAATGAAGAGGTCATCCGGGCATGTGGGGGGATACCTGCAGGGCCACCCCCTCATGAGGGCTGAGACATCTCACACACACTCGGGAATCATCAAGAGCTGCTGCTGCATCACTAAACCATCAAGTATACGGATCTCGATCATGCTGAAAGGAGCTGGAGTGGAGAAACAATCAAGCCAAAGGGAAATGAGAGATCCCTTTGCCTGATCTGAGGCCCCGAACAAGAGTGGAAGCTGGAACCAAGGTACACCGCCCTCTAGACCTGTCTTCTAGAATGAAGGAGCTGATGTCAATAGAAGGAGGTCCGCCATAGGTGAGGCAATGAGAGATCCTCAACTAAGGCACGAGAGAAAATAGTAGAGCGATGGACAGACTAATACCAATGATGATGGTGGAATGGAAGGGACTGAGTAGCAAATGGACGACTTCCCTTGCTAGAGCATAAAGGGCATGAATGACATGGCAGCAACTGACACAATACCATCAGGGATAAGGGACAGTGGGACTGAAGGCCATAATGTGCGACACAAGAGAGAAACCAAGCAATGAGGGGTGGAGGACTATAGCGGGGTACAAAGGGACTCGGGATAGACTCCATGAATGCGATGATGACTCCACTTGGATGCTCTAAACAAGGGAGACTCGATGGTGCTGCCACACAGTAAAGGTCCAATGGGGGACCATGAAAACATGAGTACAAGATGGTAACTCACAACGAAAATCAACACGAACAAAGATAAGTAAGGAGGCAAAGTGGTGCCCCAAGTACAAGTGTTGTAAGTGAAGAAATGCGATTTTAAGGAGAGGTGAAGTGACCCATCTTGGACAAAATGTGTCATGGTGAAGTATCAAATCACAAAAAACTAACAGATACCCATTTGAGGGCTCGGTGAGAGCTTTCCAATGGTGTAGACGGTTTGTCAAACGGAGCTACGGTATGGTCGTAGCAGGCGAAAGAAGAAACAAGGGTTCTCTTTTAATAAGGCAGTTTTCCCTCCAAATCCACTCATTTGCTAATGTTGCTATGGTGAATGTAGAGAGGAGAGAAGGCCCTAATTCTTGTGGCGAGCGTAGCAGACAAACCGACCGTTGGAATCGAGATCCGTCAGTTGCAGGTAAGAGGCCTCACCTTACTCCTTCATTTTGATGGATTGAAAGTTCAGATTAGGGCCCAGAATCTCAGAAACAACCCCCTTGGCATCTTTTCGGCCGGGTCGCACTTTTTTGGCCAAAATCTGCGACCTGGGACGCAGGTTTTGAGCCGAAATGTGCGACCTGTCCCAGGATTGGGCAAAAAAGTGCGACCTGGAAGATGGGGGGGTTTTATTGCTGTTTGATGGCTGAGAGTTGGGTTTTTTATGTTTGGTTACAGTATTCCCTATCTGTATACTGACAAAGATGATTTTTTTGTGTAGATATGGAAGATATACAGGTTAACTGGAGAGAGAGAGACCTGGGTACATTACGGGCAGAGATCCAGGCAGATCAGGGTGTCCGTCGTGTGTTGGCCAGGTTTGGGGTTCTAAAGTTTTTGGAGAACCCTTTGATGAGAGCTGGAGAGCCCTTGTTGGCCCGGATTATCAGTTATTGGGATCCAGAGCATGAGGTCTTTGTAGTGCAAGGGCACAGGATCGGACTGACAGTCCAGGATGGGTATTTCATGACAGGTCTCCCGCCACTTGGGATGGTGAGAAATACGCAGCCAGTGTTACCGCAGGGGTGGAACATCATGGAGTTTGTGGAGCGGCATTTTCGACCGGGTCTCCATGTCAAAGGGACGCGGATACCGATCGGGGACCTAGAGAGATTGGAGACCCGGGCAGTGGCCGCAGCGGTGCTGTGGATCCTGGGCAACCAGGCATTCCATCACATCACTGGGGGGTAGATGATGATCGTAGAGAGCGTGTTGAGTGGGACCTACTATGGGTGGGCCCAAATGATGTTGGTGTCGTTAAAACGACAGATGTCGCTGTGCAAGCGGCAAGTGAACCACGATTGCTCGTATGGGACTTTATTGTGTTCCTTCTTTTTTGAGAGGATCCCGACCTTACGACCTCGTATACAGCTCCTAGATGGGGGCCCGAGAGAGCCCAAGATGCGCCGGTGGGGGCGGCTACTGTGCAAAGGGGGAGGAGGGGCGGTCGGACGAGTGTTCCGACCTGAGTTCTTTGCCCATTGGGATCAAATGAAATTATACATAGACGACTATCCCTATAGTGGGATGAGTTATTGTGGGGATCCGGACCTACCACTTCCGCCTGGTCGAGTATGGGGACCCGATGGTAAGTGATAAGTAACTATTCTTTTTTGGGCATGTTAAAGTTAGTGAATAGTAGATAGGGTACTAATTCATGTACTTTTGGTATGCAGATATAGCTCCGGTAAAACCGACTGGATATATGGGACGACCTGCAGTATCAGGAGCTGCAGGCTTGAGTGGAGCGAGTGCAGCGCATAATGAGGATGCAGCCGCCCTCCTGGAGGACATCCGCCGTAGATGTGAGAGGTTGTTGACCGGTGTTTCAGAGCACAGGTGGCAGGACTTAGATGACCAGTACATAGAGCCATGTATTGGTCTACGCTCGGAATGGCGAGGGATCATGCGGCGCATGGTGATGGCCGGTCAGGGGATACGGGATCTACAGGATGCAGGAGCAGAGCCATTGGCTCGGGATCCGCCAGATAGTGATTAGGTGGGGGGCATGTGGTGCCCCCTAGTGTGTATGTAGGGGCAAGTGGTGCCCCCAGTTTTGAGTTTTTTGTAACATGCAATCGGCATGTCATATGTATCAGAGTAGATGGACTCTAAACACATGTTGTGCGACACATATTATGGATATGAATCTTGTTTAATGATTATGAATGTTATTGTCTTGTATAAAATGCGTGTGATAAATGACAATCTAGAACATGGTTTGCAATGCTATCTACATAGTGATTTTGTTCTCGAGGTACATGGTTGAAAGTTATGGTTTCAAATTCACGTATCAAGAGTTTCACTCGTAAATATCGTCTAAACAGCACAGGAATATGCACACGATAGACACCATTTAGTTGCATGACAAGAAGTAGGGAATCTATACGAACATGCAGATGAAGGATGCGATGAGAGAGGGCATCGGCTAAAAGACCCCGCACTGCATCGTATTCGGCCTGATTGTTGGTGGCAGGACCAATGCAGACCCCGTTTGAGAGAACAAGGGCATGCAAGGGGGTAAAGATGGCCCAACCTACCGAGGCAATATTCCGGGAATAACGACTTGCACCATCAGCATAACCGATATAGGGTGTGGACAGGAGGTCCTGCAGAATGGTGGTACAAGACCAAAAATGGGAGAAGGAGGAACAACGACGGCAGCGTGAGTGTATAGGAGACATCGAGTGGAAACTGCGGGAGGGAGTGCGGTGGGAAGGATGGCTATGACTCATATATGAACTAGATGGCAGTATATGAGGGTTATAGGAGGAATGGTTGGGACTCGGGCTGCGAAGGTCATCATGGATAGGGGTGGTGTGATCCCGATTATGGGCGGGAAGGATGAGGTCATGGGTGGAGGGGGCTTCCGAGAGGGCATCCTGACAGGAACAGAGGGTATGACGAGAGGAAGGGAAACCACATGACGCGGCAAAGCTACCTAAATCATCAGTAGGGGAAGAAAGGCTAACATACGAGTCGTCACGAGGGATGACAGAGGAACAGATAAACAGATGGTTAAAGGATGTTAAGCCCAGGGTGGTTGCTGAAGGGGGGTCGAGCGAACCATCAGGGGAGGAATCCGATGGAATGTACTCCGAGGGTCTCATGGATGATGATAGGTAGAAAATGGTGGTGGTAGGTTCAGACATCTGGACATCAGGGGGGGGGATGTCGATGGAAGCGGGTGCATCCTCAGATTGATTGGCAGCATACTGCGCAAGAATGGGATAGGCGGATTGATTTTGTTCAACCTCATACTCTCGAACTACCTCTAAAGAGGCGCGGTAATGCGTGTGGTGAGGACAATGGTGGGAATAATGGCCATGGACACCACACAGAGCACAGGGTTTGCTGGTACGGATAGTCTTGGGGTTCCTGGTTACGGACAAAGAAGGAATGGAGGCTTCAGGGACCGTAGACTCGGGGAATGCGACTTTAACCATGGGTTGAATACGGGGCAATTCAGGACAAGTATGGGTGGCATGACCGACGACATCACAAAAGGCGCAAGGCTTTGCGGCGGAGGAGGGGTTGGGTCAGTCGGGGTAGCCTTGTCTTTGGGTGCCCCCTTGCGAGCTTTTCCTTTCTTCCCGGGAGCAGTCACGACAGGAGAGGGGTCCTATGGAGGTGCTAGGGGCATAGTGGCAACGGAGGAAGCGAGGGGGGCCGGTTGAACTGGTGTCAAAGCAAGGTAGGGTTTGGGGTGACCAGGCGGGGTAGTGGCTGGAGGGTCAAGGTACCAGACGGGTATACCTAGGGTCAGGTTAGGGAGAGAGAGAGTGGCCATGATAGGGACCGAATAGACTCCGAGAGGGGGAGCCAGGAAAGGTATCTGACCAGTGGGGTAATGACCAGGAGGGACGGCGCTGAGATGGTTAAGGCCTGGGGGAACCGATCCAGGGGGATAAAGGGGTTCAGGGATACCAGCGGTAGGAGAAGGGCCAGAAGGAGGAGGTCCGGCTGGCTGAGATGAAGGGCTAGGAGCAGGTTGCGGTGGGCGAGGTTGAATCAGAGGTTGCTGACTAGCCGAAGCGGGTCGCTTAAGGGCAACCTGAGACGATTGCATCATGCAAACATTCGATAAGCTGGGATCATAGATAGGAGGAGGGGGAAGACCAGGGAAAGTTCCAAGAAAAAAGGAGTCTTTGTAGAGCCCGGGAGAGACACTGGTCAAGGAATCGATGGTTTGCTTATTGGCTACAGAAGAGATGGTCGTCTCAGGGGAGGTCTGAGACTTTGGTTCATGATAAGTCAACTGGTCGATGGTGACTATCTTTCCATTGTGAGGAAAAGACATCTTGCGAAAAACCGCGGATGGGACAGCAGACATGGCATAGGTGTAGCTTCGCCCCAATAGAATGGTGTAGTCTAGAGGGGGCGTCGATGACTTCAACGTCGACGCAAACAGTCTTACCGGCAAGGGTGATAGGACAATTATGAAAAAGGCCAATGGGCTGGGAGGCGTGGCCGTCCCATGCTCGAAGGCTGATCGTGGAAGGGGCCAAGTCAGGAGATCCGAGTTGCTTCCAAACCGAAGCAGACATCACACAGGTGGATGCCCCCTCATCAATTATACACCGAGAAATGTTGGCATTCCGGATTTTGACTGGGATTTGGAAGGCGACGGAAGCAGGAAGAGGAGGATGTTCTGATTGATGGGCGTCGAAAACAATCATTTGGTCATCAGCAGGATCTACAGCGCCCACGGAAGATAGCAGAGCCTTCTTTTGGGAAGGGCACGACTGGAGGAGTTCCAATGTGGAAATGGCAGCAGGAGATTGCGCCAAATCATCTACTATGCTATAAGAATGAGCAGCTCGACTAGAAGTAGCATTTCGACATAATGGTCCCTTAGGAATCTTGGTATGAACCTCAACTTTGGGTTGAGGGATATGTAAAGGGCCACTGGATGTCTAAAGAGGCTCTGTAGAACCGGAAGAAGGGAACTCGGGGGCAGACTGAGTGGGAGGCTTGGAGTACTGGCGAGACCGAGTTTGAAGGTGAAGGTCGACGGTTGGGGCGGATCAGAGTTCATCATGAGGATCTGGTAATCGAAGAAACCAGAAGGGGAAGGTTGAGTGGCGGCCTGTCTGTCAGGTGGTTGGGCAGCCACGAATCCTTGCTGAGGGAAAGGATCAGTAAACACAGCTGGTTGAGTAGTGGCCACATTAGGGGGAGCATGAGAGGAGGCATGTTGTCCTCGCAATGTGGCTTGAGACTCCCACATCTGCCGCATCTGTGGTAAGAGGGGACAATCGTGGGTGTAATGACCGTAAACACCGCAACACGAACAAGGCTTATTTGTGCAAAGAGGCCTGTCCGGCTTTGGCTGAGTGCCCTGTTGCTGGTTAGCAGTGTTAGGGTCAATACCTTGAGGATTGGGTCCACGAGTACCAGCGGCAGATTGGTTTGGATTGCCTCTCCGCCTTCTTTGAGAAGAAGGAGGATTAGTCGCGCCCTACTGTGCAAATACTTGCCCTGGAGGGGGCTGTAGGAACTGTTGCGGGGTTGGAGGAGGCAAGGGAGGTGGAAGCGCATATGCTGGAGGAGTTGGCACACCAGGCTGTGGATAAGGGTAATGGTTAGGTTGGGCAACATTGAGGTAAGCAGGAGGTTGGGAAAAAGGATGAGGCATGCCGTATCCTGGATACATGCTACCTGGAGGGGGAAAAGTGCTAGAGGTGCTGGCCCCTCCCTGAGGGAGACCATAGCCCATAGGAGGTTGAGCATACGGATGAGAAAGGGCTCCAACGATACTGTCGGCGGAATGAGATGCCCCCGGGGCGTTAGCGCCTCCGGGCCTGGGGAGGTCAGGAAGGACGGTATAAACATAACCAGACTGAGCATAGATCAGGTCATATTTCAAGGCTATTTGGAGGGCGGCTTCTTCAGTTTGAGGGAAATGGGAGGCGACATCTTTGCCAATGGGAGGTAAGAGAGTGCGAAGGAACCAGTCCATATAAACCCGATCTTCGAAGGGGGGAGCTCGACATAAGCTTCGTCTTCTTCGCCATTCCTGGACATGGGTGGAAAGGCGGGTCGAAGAGGTTTTCTTGAAAGAATTCAAAAGATTTGTACCAGTATCGTATCGTAGAGCGAGCTGGAAATAGGATAAAAAGGCTTGGGCAATGGTCACAAAGGTGGTATGGGAAGAGGTGGCTTGGTCAACATACCATTTAGAAGCTTCGCCGGTAAGCGTGCATTGGAACAACTAAAGACGGATGGAATCATCGGTAATGGAATTGGAGGAACATCACATGTGGAAAGATCGGACATGGTTGGTTGGATCTTCTCCAGCAAGGCCTTCGAACTTAGGGATGTTGGAGGGGAGCTTGGTTGGCATAGCAGGCCAACCAACATCGTGGCGGATAGGGTCATTGATCAACTGATTGAAATCGGGGAGGCTGAGGCCTGCGATGTATGGTAGCAAGGGTGCGGCCGAGGTAGTTCCTGTGGCGGTTCTGCTAGTAGTAGTTTTGGCATTAGGGCCGGGATTACCGCTAGCATTAGGCCCTAGACCAAACATAGTGAAGGTGATAGGGGGAGAACTAGAGGTAAAAGGAGAAACCAATGAATCAGAAGAGGAGTCAGAGTGCAGACTCGGAGGGGGACTGGCTTGACGACGGCGGGACGGAGCAGGTCGACCGACCGGAAACTGATGGTGAATGCCAAGAAGTCTCCAGGAGATGCGCCTTGGGGGCGCAATGATGACAACACAAACATGGCACAAGGGGAAGAAGAACGACCACAAGGGCAAGGGGGTGCAGAATCAAGTGATTACAATGTCGAAACAAGGGCAGATAGGTGCAGTGTCAATTGATTTTAAAGTCTTTGCCTGGGGGTGTAAACCAGGCTCTTCTTCGCTTAGGGTGAGTGTGTGGCGTGCATTAATTTTAATTTTTAAACCCTTTTCGTTTTGAGAGCAAGAGAAAAAGTGTGCTACGTAACTGAAAATAATGCTGCAAAAACAGTATATAATGCTGAAATAACAGAAAATTAACAGCTACTAGTGCATCGATTCAAACCAACAAGGCGGGTCTCTCAAAACTAATCTAAAAGAGGGAAAAAATATAGTCAAAACACACTAAAAAGAGGCCAAGAGATCTAGGGTCGAAAGGGACAGGGATCTAAAGGAGAAAGCTGCTGAAAAGAGGTGCAGATCAAAACCAAGAGGCAGAGGCAAGGTGGCTGGAAAAAAGGAGGAAATCAGCAAAAAGCAGAAAGGACAGGGAGGAGATCCTAAAGGGAGGTCCAAACAAAACTACAAGAGGTGGTTTGAAAGGGAGAAGAGCTGATTAGAAGAGGTCTGAAAAGGAGGTATCAGATCTGGAAAAAGGGGGGCTGAAACTCTGAAAAAACAGACCTGAAACAGATAAAAACTCTTCCACCAAAAGTGGAGGGTACTGAAGCCCTAGGGGGCTATGTTCCCACTTTTATGAGCAAAAAATATCAGAAACAGGTCGAAACGGGCTGAGACAGAGGCTAGAAAACCCTGACAGAAGCTTCAGAAAAACCCAGAAAAATTGCAGAAAAACAGCAGAAAAATTGCCAGGTCGCAGGTTCTGACCTGTTTTCTGTGCAGGTCGCAGAAAATGGGCTGAAAAGTGTGACCTGGAGGTCCAGGTCACATTTTATGGGCTGAAAAGTGCGACCTGAAGCTCTGGGTGTCTTGGCGGCAGATTTCCGGAAAAGTTGCCGTCTCAGTTGCGGTTGAGGTCTGTCACCTGTGCAATAGGGCCAGAAACACGCGGAAGTTAGAAATTTTAATGTTTTAGGGTTTTATAGGGGAAAAACAACATGAAAATAGGAAAAACAAAAAGCTGAAAAAAAACCCTAGGGTCTGAAGTAGCTGGATATGCAGGAATATGAAAAACGACAACGGTCGTAATTGAAATACCCAGTGGAGTCGCCAATTGTTAGTATGAATCTTTTGTCGAAGCGTACGAAAAAAGACCACTTTAGCTACACATAACTTATAGCCCTAACATCAAATGTTGCTGCCAATATCTTCAGATCTGCAATTAGTTGATCAAGAGAAGTGCTGCAAAAAACCAGATCTATGCATAGAAAGACATTAAGCAGTAAAATCAAGTGTTTGCTCCATACATCCAATAGACAAGACAAGAACAATGTTTTTTGAAAGAATTTTTGTATTAAGGGCACCTGGGAGGAAAACAAGAAGGTGTATCCAATTCTCCTCAATGGGATGGGTTCTTGGAAGTCCTCAGCACTTCGGATCTAGAATCTCTCTCTCTTGTTGGTGTAGAAAACCCAGACAAAGATAGAACTCAAAGGGAGCTCACACAGCAAATAATGAAGAATGTGACCAAGTGTATAGATCCAGAGTGATCTAATAGGCAACAAAAGGTGAAGAATGGTAGGAAAAACCCTCCTATTTATAACAAAATATGGGGTCATTCTAGATCTTGGTGCATGATTAAAATAACATTAACCAAATCTAGATCCACCTTTTATGGAATATTTTATTATATTTGTTGGAGGGAAAAGGTATTTGACTTGGGTCAAATCCCTTTATTTATAAATAATAAATAAATAAATGATTTATTTATCATTTTAAGGAAGTGTTTGAATGATAATCAAATAAATAATGATTTATTTAATTATTTGTGGGTGATTTAGTCATATTTAACAAGGAATATTATTTAAATAAGATTTAAATAATTATTCCTAGAAAATAATAAGATAAATAGAGATTTATCTAATTTATTTCTTTGTTTTGGGTTAAACATGATGAGGAATAATAATTAAATTATTGTTTAATTAATTATTCCATGAGGAAAATCAAACAAATATAGATTTGTTTAATATTTCCTTTTGGGGTTTCCTATTTAGACCATAAACAACCTAATAAATATGGTTTATTAAGTTATTTGACATAGTGAAAGCACTTTTACTTAGGGTAAAATTGGCCTTACATTGTGTACTTGGGTCCATCTAATGATAGTAGGTTAGATGACCAAAAAATGGTGTAACACCTTAGACTCTAAGCCAAATTATATTTATGTAGCTCCTTTTGATGATCCAATGTTTAGTAGTGGTGAAGATTTTGACAAGGAGAGATCATGTTGATCACTGATATATAGAATTGTAGTAGGATTATAGCATTGTTTTGGACTCTAGAGGCCATTTAAATACTTGATGAGTATGTTGATATGTATTACACTCAATTTCATTTTTATCTATTCCCCCTTACAAGGTATATAAATGAGAAAAATTTGCATATTTTATCTCTAATAATTTTGAATCATGGTTTTAAATATTAAACTCAAATTTTTCATTAAAAAAATTTATTTAATGTATATACTAGTTCATTGAGATCTTACCAATCCAATATTTCTAGTTTTGGTTCAACAACTAGTTTGATAGGTGGATCAGGTTGGTTACTAGTTCTGGTTTTTAAAACAATGTTTTCCCTTTATCTTAATTTCATGGATAAGTGTGTATATGGATTATTTTTGTGATATAAACCATGTTTTAGTGTCATAAATTAAAATGTAAATTTTCTAGGTGCAATGCCATCAACATGACTATAAAAAATCCTAGAGATGAAAAATTTCCCAAATAATGGATTAGTAACTCACTTTTATGGATGAGGAGTGATACATATGATTATTATAGACTAAATCAAGACTTAAAGAATGGTTTTCCTCCTAATCCATAGTATTTAGGATCCATAGTTACTTATATTCATACAAACCATAACATATTACCTCAATATCTAAATTTTAGCATACCAAAGGATTAAAAAGCACAATTTCATGGTTTAGGGGTGATAGTGGAAATTATTATGGCCTAATTGAACAATCATTTTAAATAATATTCCTTGGATTTCACCTAATCGTGTGTGTGTGTGTGTGTGTGTGTGTGTGCTCAAAATCCATGTAACTGATCATTGATTATGCTATAAGACATATAGATGAAATATTGTTATATGCAATAAATGAGGGTCCATTTTCATAGGTTAAGTGCTTCATATATATGTGTGTGTGTGTGTGTGTGTTTTCCTCTAAAAAAGAGATTTTTATTCTAACCCATGTTATCTTGCAAAGAATATATATACTCCACTAAAACATGGTATGGGTTTTAGAAGTAGAATTGTTCCATATAAAATTAATAGAGAAATAATTTTATGGATTAGGAAAAATTATAAATTAATGACTTCGGTGGATGATCTCGAAAGGGAAGGAACCTCGACCATGTCTAGTTTTTTACAGAAGCTCCGTGTATGAAAGAGCAGGACACACACCTCGGAACGACTCAAGAAACAACATATGATCAAGAAATTACAACATATTACATAGGAGATTGAAATGATCTATACTAACTTGGAACATGGATGTCCAACTTCACAGGAATATTGTCATCTAAGGGAGCAATAAAATTGCAAAAATGATATCCTCAAGATACAAGAGATCACATGGAAATTGAAGAGTAGAGCCACCTGGTTGTGTGAGGGAGACCGCAACAAGAATTTTTTTGACCATTGTGCAAATCTTAGGAAAAAAATGAATGTCATTTGGCATATTGAATCGAAGGGCGGTTCTACCTTATGCTCCACACATGAGATCTAGAAGGAGGGTGTCTCATATTTTACATATTTTCGCAAATGTGGGTTGGGGATAGATTTTAGAGATAAAACATGGGCATTGGAACTATTCCCCTTTATGTTCGATGAAACATCCAATTCCACACTGTACATGGCTATTTCCCATGATGAAATTCACCAAGCACTCAAAACATTTGCGCAAGATAAATGTCTCGCAATTGACTGGTGGATAGTGGAGCTATACTTACATTTTTTTGAATTGATGGGCACAAAATTCTTGGATTTGGTCAAATAATCAAGGATTATTGGACGGATTTCGGGAAATATTAACTCGACTTTCATTTCCCTCATCCCCAAAACGTCGTGCCAGGATTATAGGTTGATCTTTAAGGTGATTGTTGTTTGGATTTCTTGTGTGCTCTCTACTCATATTTATTGGGAGCAATATGGTTTTCTCAGCGACCACCTGATACATGATGTTGTTGCCACGAAACAAGAATGCATCCACTCGATTCATACTAAAAAATTTGATTCCATGGTGATGAAGGTGGATCTACATAAAACTTATGATAATGTAGATTAGTTTTTCATCTGCTTAGTACTACATAAGATGGGTTTGTCTCCATACAACGTTGCATGGATCATGGCATGCATCACTTCGGTATGGTACATCATCATCATAAACAGTCTTCCCTCATATTTCTTCCTTGTTGGGGTCAGCCTTCGTCAAGCATGTTCACTCTCCTCATTGATTTTTATTCTTATCATGGATAAACTCAACCTTCACATCAGAGACACACAATCACGGGGTATCTTCGAGGGTCTTCACATCTCTCCTGGGGTGGTGGTCACACACTCTTTCTTTGTTGATGGCATCCTAGCATTTGGCACACTCACCTAGTAACAATGGTCTTCCCTTCATTACATCTTCCTGAGATATGGGGTTGCCTCTGGTCTGGCGGTCAATGGAGGAAAATATGTACTTCTATCTACCATCGGAGATAGGAGGGACATGGAGATAATCGCAGGAATTTTTGATGTCACATTGGAACCTCTTACAATTGACTTGACTTACCTTGGTTTCCATTTGAAACCGAACTGTTACCGCACCAAGGACTGGTACTACCTTCCGGAAAAATACAAGAAATGGTTGAACTGCTCGACATACAAACGGCTCACTCTGTGCAGTCGTTACATTCTTATTCAGAATGTATTATAACATATATCAGTTTATTGGGTGCACCTTTTCAGATTTCCCTTACACATTATTAATTCCATAAATTCCATTCTTACAAAATTCTTATGGACCAGGGCTCGCGGAAAACACAAAATACATCTTTGCAGGCTGGACTTACTAACAATACCCAAAATATACGATGGTTGGGGTTTATTAGACACTTTGTTTTTTGCATAGTCTCTCCTAATAAAATCCTTGTGGAGAGATATCACCGGTACATGAATCTAGCCAGACATTTTTTGCGCCAATTATCTACATGGTTTCAGAATCATACAAATATACATAACCCAAAATATGCCCACCAGTAGGGGCTCATACATATGGCAAGTTTTTAGAAACATGTTGGAACTATTCATCAAAGGGTTGATTTGGGATTCTGGTAATGGCCAGAAGATCCTGAAAGCCATAGAAAACATTAGAGGCATATTTCTGGATCTAACTATAGAGGCACATCTCCTACAGGTATTATATCACAAAAGGTATTTCTTATTAAGCCATATCATTTCGAAATGGAAAAAAGGCTTCCCGATTTGGAAGACTTCTACTGAGATGGGACTGTATGGACAATATGCAATGACATGGAAAGTATACATTGACAGACTCATATCGGTTGGATTTTGTCTTGATCCACAGGGAGACAGGATTGTGTGGGTTGATAAGACGCGGGGACAGTCTATTGTGGTTGCAGAGAATTATAAAAACAACATCACTCAGAAACTTTGGCTGACGGAAATCTCGTGATTTAGAAACATATGGATGAAACCCATACCAAACAATAACATTCTCTTCACTTGGCTCGCATGCAGAAATAAAATTATCACGTGGGACAATCTTCTGAAACGAGGCTACTAGGGACCCGATCATTGTTATTTTTGTATGGAGGTGTTTGAATCGATTGAACATATTTTTATCACTTGCCCCTCCATATTCACAATTTGCACTATTTTTCTCAGTCTCTAAAGAACTTGGAATGGATGCCACATAATATAATATAGTGAATCACATCATGGGAGCATGTTGATACAGCGAACCAAACTTTTCCCTTCTATCTTTTATGGGAAGTTTGGCTAGCTAGGAACCAATTCCTCTTAGAGGGGACGCCAATTGTACAAAATCAGATTTTTTTCATAATCTTGACTTGGCTTCACAACAATATTACTCCGGTTGCTAAAGATAAGGATTTATCACACTTTCATCTTCCTCCCCAGGTCGCCTTTATGGCAGGGTAGTTCGATGGAGCTGAACAACAGGGTATTTGTGGATTTGGTGGTTGGATTAAACTGAATAACAACAAAAAATATTATCTACACTGGAACAATGGTCCTAGATCCACTACAAGGAAAAGACCCTCTAGTGGATGTTTTTGAGGAACCCCACAGAAAAATACCCCATACATCCATTTCTAGCGTAGGTTTCTAGAGGAGGTTGGCGGGCGGAGGTTTTTGCAGATGTTTTCCGCTCGATGCGCTTATCATTAAATATCGCACCGGTGATCTTGAAACTCAAAAGCACTGGTGCAAACAAAAAATTGGCACACCAGACACCGTGCACTCCATACACACCCACCCGACGCGTCGTATTATTGTATAGCACTGGTGCTTCACAACTCTTCTGCGCCGGTGCATTATAAAACACCGCACCAAAACCAAAACTGCCTGATGCGGTATTAAGAAACCACACTGGTGCATCATAAAACAACGCGCCAAAACACAAACTAACCGGTGCGTTCATAAGAAACAGAACCGGTGCGCCTATAAACCATGTGCATAGGAAAAGGGTAAAAAAAGAAAACAATTACGGAAAAAACCCAGATTTTTCATTTTTTCAGTGCTCTTGAGCTCTCAATTACTGGTGCGCTTTACCATAGAAAGCCCCGGTGCGCACAAAACATTGGCACACCAGACACCGACGACCATGCGCAACGTACACACCCACCTGGAGCATCCTATTACGGTAACGCGCCAGTGCTTCACAACTCTTCCGTGCTGGTGCATCATAAAACATCACGCCAAAATTGAAACGTGTCGGTGCGTTCTTATCCAAGAGCACCAGTGCGCCTATAAAATGCACACACCAGAATAGCGCTAAATAATAAAAAAAATATGGCCAAAAAATTGGTGTTTTACAACTATTCTGCACCAGTGCTTTATGAATATTCCACCTCGGTGCATCATCAAAACATCGCGCCAAAACTAAAACATCCCAGTGCGGTGTTAGGGAACCACCCTGGTGCATCATAAACAACGCGCAAAATATGACACTGCCCGGTGTGGTTGTAAGTAGGCATATCAGTGCACCTATAAAACCCCGCGCACTGGAACAGAGTTAAATATAAAAAAAAATTATGGCAAAAAAACCGCATTTTTCACTTTCCTCAGTGCTCTAGAGCTCTCAAGCACTGGTGCCATTTTCCCTTCTCTGAGCCACCCTGACATCAGTGCTCCCATTGCACCCATTACATGCACTGCTGTTGTGCATTGGCCACCAATCTCCAACTTCCATTTTGAAAAACAATGGGCAAATTTTCTTTTGCAAATTCTACAGCCAACATGCCTCCTCGGCGGTGAAATGTACAGGTATTTTCTAGTTTTTCCATAATTAAGCATTTTAGTGGATTAGAATTTTAAATAACCTTAAAAATGACCATTAAAAAAGAAAAAATAATATTTTTCGCGCAGTGTGCCTAAGGCGTTTGGCTCGCATCAGTTAGCGGTGCTGCCTGTAAAATTTACAGGCCGCACCACCACTGGTGCTAACAGTATCTGCACCACTTCTGAGGTGGTACCGAAAGGTGCCCTGTATTATTTTAAATTAAAAAAATGAAATGCGGTGCACTCATTTAGCTAGGTGCATCATTTACCATGGGAATATTAGTGCAATGGATTGACGAAATTATCTGCCCCGGAGTCTATCAGCGCACCGCATTCGGCATTCCGAAAGGGTCAACGGTGTGGTCAGGTAAAATACCGCACTGTCGACTATGTAATTGTCAAGAAGTCGATGCGCTGACACGAATATACACTCCAAGGCATATATTTCAGTCATCGCACTGCTATTCTGACATCAGATATAGTCAATGGTGCTTGAAACAATTTCCGCTACACCGAGGACGGTGCGTTGTATTTCATTTGGGGCATCGCCACCGGTGCACTACAAACACAAGGCGCACTGGAACCAGTGCGTGACTGTTTTTGTGGTGCACAGACTGGTCTATTTTTTTTTTCCAAATATATATATATATGTGTGTGTGTGTGTGTGTGTGTGTATTCCTAAATACATGTATGTTTTAATTAAAAAAAAATATTTAATATGTCAATGATTCAGAGAGAAGAGGAGGAACATCAACAAAAATAGGCGGAACAGTATGACATGATTCTCCAGTGGGAGGCATGAGAGAGGGAGAGAGATGCATACCCTTGCCCTATTATAGCAGTTACCCAGGGGATCCTAAGGTAGGTAGGCCTCCTCAAGTTCTATGAGGAGGCTACTTCCCTAAAGGCCCATAGTGTGTTTTTTGAGATATCTTATCCGCAGGTGGAATGCCCACTGACAGGCTTTCCAAGTTGGTCTTGACTAGTGGTACACACCCACTGAGGAGGATATTTATTTTATTACAAGACTATCAAGGATAGGGGTAGATTTTCCCTCATTCCCATAGGTTCCAGCAGGTTGCGTAGCAAGGATTCAGTTAGTTTACTCCCAAAGATACATTGGAGCACATGTACTGTCTCCTTCAGAGTTTCAGGTACCTGGATGTCAGTTACGTAAAGTTGCATTTGGTAGACAGGATGTGCAGTGCCTCTCACTTATCATTTCGACCATTTCGCACAACACCAGTGATGGGCAACGCATTAGTTGATCGCTTTTATATTATGTTTATTATTTAGTACAGGAGCCACGACTTGTTAGGTGGTCTGCCATTTTTTTGCGACAGTTTTGTACAGCCTTAGATAGATGTCATGCTAATGCACAAGGGAGGGTCAACTTCCCCTTTGCTTTAGAGTTTTTTTGTTTAATTTTTGAGAGGTTTCCAGAGATGAGGCCTAGTTTTTTTCAACAGCCTCGTAGGCCGATGTTAGAGGCCCGGATGCACATGTGGGGGCAGATCATGCTTCAGAGGGGAGATACTATGTTTCCAGCCAAGATATCGCATGATGCACTGGAATTACTAGCCAGTGTTGATGTTCAGATGCATCCCTTCATTGTGGTCCCATATCCTTATGTTGTATTAGATTGGCGAGGGTGTGCCAACATCCTCTTCACAAATGATGAGCCGCTAGATGATATAGGTAATATTACTGTTTTATTTATATTTATTCTAACATGTTCTTTGACTTGTTTTTATTAAATTGTGTAATTAAATTGTCTAATTATTGTTGTGTACTTGTATATATTTTGTAGACATTAGCTCTTTTGATGGAGAGGAGATGCCAGAACCACCACATGATCCAAGTGTGGATCCTGATGACAATCAGGACATGGCCGATGCTAAGGATCATGATCAGGATGAGGCCGGTGCAGAGAGAAATCCTGCTACTGGTGCACCAGTACCGCCTTTTGCTAAGCGTGGTCGACCTGAGACTAGATATAGGATGGAGTTGGGCAACCAACTCAGTTTATTGATTGTTGAGGTGAGCATCAGGCCCGCTCATTATAGATACATACAGTTTGATGATAGGCTATTACGAGTGTGGAGAGGCATGCCATGTGACATGTACAGCCTTATGCGGCATGTCGTAGGAGCTACGACAGCTATTACGCGACTGAGGAGGATTGTTGCACATTATAGGCATAGTCGAGCCGCAACACGTGATGGATAGTCCGTGAGAAGCGACTCATCATCTCATGATCGCTCACCACATGTCGTGCCTAATGAGCATGAGGCTCCACTAGCAGCATCTAGCAGTCATCATGGAGATGAGGCTAGACCGTCGGCCACATCCAGTCAGCAGCCTGCAGCATCCATCAGTACTAGTCATGATCATGAGAAAGCTGGACCATTGACCATCGAGGCTGCACTATTGACTGAGAAAGCCTCCACTACTACTGCATATATTAATGTTGTACTACCACCAGCTCATGCATCCATCAGTACTAGTCATGATCATGAGCAGGCTCAACCATTCACTTGTACTTTTATTGGTGTTGTAGTACTACCACCAGCTGATCCATGACCTTTATATTACAGTCATATATTTTTACATTATATATATATATATATATATATATATATATATATATATATATATATATATATGATCCATGTATTTTATGTTCATATTGCAGTTGTACTTAATTTTCATGTTGGTGATCATCATGATGTGGCGCATATTGTTAGGTCATGTTAGATATGTTCATTTAATGTTTAGCTTGCAAATAGATGTGTATATGTGATAGCATGAGTTATTTGACATGAGATGTATATTTGATATTTGTGTTGTGATGATGTTAATATATAATGTAAATTTGATGTTTGAATGTGTTTTTTAATCGAATATGATGTTTGTACGATGATTATCTTGATCGTGATGATGTTTATTAATTAATTTAATATTAAATGACCATGATATTTATTAAAAATTATGTCATGATTGTAATTGAAATTTAAAATTTAATTGTATGTAAAATTGTAAAATTGTATTTGTAATTGTAATTGTAATTTTAACTGTAATTGCATGTAAAATATTTAATGTAAAATTTTAATTGTAATTGTAATATTTAATTTATTGTGAAATTATTGTACTTGTATATATGAAGAATTGTAAAATTGTAATTGTAATTCTAATTGTACGTAAAATTCTAAAATTGTAATTGTATTTGTAATTGCAATTTTAATTGTAGTTGTATGTAAAATATTTGTAAAATTTTAATTGTAATTTTAAATGTAATTCTATGTAAAATTGTAAATGTAATTCTATGTAAATTTAATTGTATGTAAAATTAAAATTGTAATTGTAATTGTAATTGTAATTTTAATTATAATTGTATGTAAAATATTTGTAAAATTTTAATTGTATTAATGTGAAAATTTTAATTGTATTAATGTGAAATGATTTTATTAAAATATTTAAATTTGTAAATTTGCAAATAATTGTAAAATAACAAATCTAGAATAATATGATTTTTTGTAACGTAATAAAGTTTAGAAAATAGTGAAAATAAATTCATGTATTTTAGAATTATCATTATTTTATTATGATCTTACATACAAAAAAGGAAGAAATTTATACAGTCCGGTGCGCTTATCATCATAACATGCACCGGTGCGTTGTATTACTCAAATGCACCGGTGCTTCACAACTCTTCCGCACCGGTCATGAATAAATGCAAATAAAAAAAGCACAACTCTATTTTATTTAAGTGAAAAAAAAGTGGAAATTTGAAAAATGGGCGGAAAAATATTTTCGAAAATATAATTTCATAAAATAATTCTTTAAATACTAAATACTTTTCATTATTTCACTATTTTTTCTAAAATTTTAAGCCAGATATTTGTAGGAGACAGACCTGGAGCAAGAGAGCACGAGGGCACTGTGGAGCAGCGAAATACGTTTGAACAAAAGTATTCAAACAATCAGAAACCAAACCTCTGGTGATTCAAACCCTGTATCATATAATTTCAAACCATCTCGTGATTAAATTTGATTATTTTTTTTACTTTTTCTGTAGTTTTATCCATTTTTACCCTAAACCCTTCATTTTTTTGTTTTTTCCCTTTCTTCTCCTAGTTTCTGTGATTTCAGAATTAGGGTTTTTCATTTTAGATTGACATCCAACCCAAGGGACGACTTGCTAGTCGGATCCCAATCCATTCGGCCACTGCATGAATTTTTGGAAAAAATGGATTTTTCTTTATCGATGTGCCATGCATACCCTAATGCACTGGTGTGCTGTATTATACAGTGCACTGCGCAAGTACTGTGTAATAAAAAATTGAAAACAAATTTTCTAAATCAGTGTGCCATATCTGAAATAGGGCACCGGTGCTCCATTTTACGAGGATAACATCTTACGGTCTATTGCACTATTTTTGTGGTGCGTTTATAATACACCACGCACTGTATGGTCTATTATACTATTTTGTGGTGTGTTTTTAATACCCCAACACACCAGCTGTGGTGTGTAACTCGTGAAAGGCGCACCAGTGTCTTGAGATTTATTTTGTACCTAAAATTTTGAGAATTTGTTTATAAATATATTAATGAATGATATGGTACATGTTTTAGATTGATAAAGAAATGACTGACAAGAGATCAAGTAACAAAAATACTAATAACACATCAAGAAAAGAAAAAAATGCAAGTTATTTGTAAATTCTTTATAAAAAATATTAATTTTGAACTATATGTAAGTTTAACTAATATGTATTGTTTACTATGTATCATGTAGAGCCACAAAATGACAAAGCTCAATATGATTATTTCTAATCTAGGACTAGAAGAGCATAAAAGCTTAATGGAAAAATTTCAAAAGGATGAATAAGGTGAATGAAAAAATACTATCGATCCAATATGAGTTTCTTTTTTTAATTATCATTAATAATATACTTAAAATTATTAGATAACCTGTGTCAAACAGTCTATTAATTCACATCTATTTAATGTTCTACAAGGACCAACAACTCAGAAAATGAATTTTTTTCTAAGAAAAGAATAAAAATAGAACATGAAAATGAAAATGAATTGCTCCCTAAATTCTATCTGGAGTAATAAGATCGTTTTTTCACCTGCATACCGCTTCTAGTCCCCTTTTACAAACGTTCATATTAGGTTAGCTATATACTTAACATGTTCCTAGCAATTCACATGGCATCATCATGAAATGATACAAGTATTAGATAAGTAAGAATATACAACGCACTAGAACGCCCTTGTTGACGATCTTTTACTTCGGCAGCATCTAGGGTTCCTCGAGCAATGTGATATCTCACATCAGGTAACTCTTTAACCCTTCCTCCTCTTACAGAATTTTCTAATTTACAAGATATGCTTACTCTCAAATCTGACCATATTAAAACTCGTAATGAAGTACTTGGTGCCATTATCATTGGAGGGCCAATACCTAAACTTGACACTGCTCCAGAATATTTCCGATTGCTTATTCGAGAATTACGATCTTTAGCTCTATATTTTTCGTCTTTTAGCACGTATGGATCCTCTAATTAAGCTCTGACGATAATCTGACTCCTAAGATGATAACGTTTTAAAACTATTATTTCTTTCCCAAAATCAAGGGTCAGATTACTTTTGACCTTCCTTGTATGAATCCAACTCGTTGATATTTGAATTGGGCCTTTATCATCACCATCACCATAGCTGATATTAGAAATATGCCAGTAGGAATGTCCAAAAAGGTGTACAAGGAGATGGTCAAAGAAATGGACAAAATTGCATCGCATGAGGAGCCATCTCAACAACAACGTGCTTCAAATGTAATATGTAATCATTGAATTTTTCGATCATTAGGTACAATAAATAAACAATTTAGCATTAAATATTAATTTTCAAGAATTTTCTTGTAGAAAAGAAAAGAAAATGGAACCCATTCAGCACATAAAATAGGACGACAAGGAAGAAAAGGGTTGATCTCTAAGTTTGTGAGTAATTTTTACTTCCTTATAACAACTTAACTAGATTTAATTTTTGTATTTTTTAAGTTGTTTTACAAAAATCATCATTGAATGTCTTCAAACAGGTGCTAACATACAAAGAAGAACCATCAGACGAATTGATTGAAATTGGGTTAAATATGGGTTGTGAGTATATGTTGGCATATCATAAATTAATTGTGGAATTTGTAAGCATCTATCGATCTTGTTTTACTTAGCTTCGTCTATAATTAATAGAACAAAAAATATTTTATATTAAATATATGATTTGTTATGGGGTATAAAACTTACAGGAAACAAAGTATGGAATTGTGCCAACAGATGAAATTTTGAAAGATGGCATCGTACATGGTTTTGAAAGAATGTGTGTAGTTTATGAGTCAATTGTTTCTATGGTACGTCATTTTTCTTTTCGATTTACATTGATGTATATTATTTAATATTGCAATTTTCATTATTCTCACCAATGTATATACACTCATTTCAATTTATTTTTATGTTTGTAGATGGAAGGTGAAGAAGAAGAAAACAATCAACGCCGTGAACAAAACATTCCTGAAAATAACCCAAGTCATGGAAGTAGCTCTAGCAGTGACAGTAGTTCAAGCGAAGAATGATGATCACTATGTTTGGATATCAAAGCAAGGCGTTTTATTTTTTGAAATATGTCTGTGAAATCAGACATTTTGTTTAATGTAATGGACATAGTGTCCCAATTGAAAGACAAAGGGATACGAATAATTGTCCCATTTTGTATGATAAAGACTGTCTTATATATATATATAATCATAAAATATGTTTTAATTTATTCTATTGCATTCTCCATTGTCGTTCTCAAATGCACTAATAAAAATTTAATTCATATGAATATTGTTATAAGATATATATGTGTCGACTTTTGATGAATAATGAATTTAAAACAATCACAATAATTGGACTATCACAAGTCGATGTTTCTAAAAAATACAACATGAAAACCGATGCATGTCAGTAACTATACACCAGTGCATTTACGTGTCTATATGCACCGGTGCCATTGTACGATCTATGGGCATTGCACAAATACCGATACTAGTTATAAATATCGGTGCGTTTATGTGATACTGCGCACTGGGGCATTTATGTATCTATAAGCACCGGTGAATTTTTATGATCTATGGGCACTGCATGAATACCGATACCAATTATAAATCTCAATGCCTTTCTGTGATACAGTGCACCAGTGCCTTGATACGACCTATGGGCACTGCACAAATCCCAAGACCAATTAGAATGGCCCCATGTGTTGTATGACCAACACTATGCCCAGTGTGGTTTTACACCTAAACATCCCGATGCGTTCGACTGAGACTACCCCGAGGCATCGTCTGCATGTATGCACCAGTGCGTTAAAGCCATAGTAGCACACCGATGAAAAGAACATTCGTAATAACTCCCAATCGCCCATTTTTTTTTAGTTGTGTTGAATTTCCATTAAAAGCTCTGCCTAAACCTCTGTAACCATAAACAAATGTTGTATCAAATATTTTTTTGACAATTTTGGCCAATTTTATAATATTGAAAACCTCCTTATAACCTCCGCTAGAGGGTCTTTTCCTTCTAGTGATCGAACACGAAGGCTGAATTCATGGCACTATGGAGTTTTCTTTGGATCTCTTACAATTTGTAAGTTATGAATCTACACATATATGGAGACTCCCAAGCTGTTATTGATGGGATTAATGGCAACAAAATATTTCTTCCTCCACTACTGGTGAGCTGGATCAGACACATCAAACACCTCCTTCGCCGCATGTATTTCTCACAAATTCAACACATATATCGGGAGTCCAACACAATGGAATATTCTCATTCAAATAAGGGCTTAAATGAACAATTCAAGCACACACGTGTTGTATATTTCATGGATGAACAACTGCTGGTAGAATCCTCCATACAACTACCATGATTTCAGACTCCACAGATCATACATATATGTTCTACTCTCCTTAAAAATACCTTTTAGTTACTACTAAGTGTACACAATTAGTTTTTTATCACATCCTCCACTGTACATATCCAGTTCTGAACATTATGATGTACACCTATGATGCTTCAACTTTTTGGTTTAAATATTTAGCTATGCTTGTTACAGGCAACCTATTGATTTATACTTATTATGCCTGAACTTCTTCTGTATTGTGCCAATTTCCGTGACACTAATTGGGTTTATGGTTCATGATCACATGTATTGGTTTTGAATTAATACAATATACAATGTTTTCTCTTATCCCCTATCTTTTTATCATATATCAACAAGTTAAATATTTTTTTGGAAAAAATTCTGAAGAGACTATCTTAGTCCAAGCATGCATGGACTGCCCTGCGATAGTTATTCTTGTTAAGTACATACTAACATGTCTAACTCAATTCTTATATTAAATAAGGTTTTCTATTTTTATCATATATCAAAAAGCTAAAGAGTTTATTTAAAATAACATGTCTAACTCAATTCATTAAAACTTATGAGTATAGTTGGAGATTGACCCAAAAATTTATGATTCTATGCCATGAAATTTATGGGGTACATGTGGACGTTGACATATAAGAGCTCTTTTGAATTTGGAATGATCTCATGACATGGAATTAAAATGTGATCATGCACCAGTTGCATCCTCTCAATTGAGCTAGTATCTTTCTTGTTATGCAAAATGTCGTTTAACACTTTTAATTTCATCATTAAAGTAATGCTAAATCACTTTGAATTAATGTGTCGAACAAACCATAGAACCTGAGCTTCGAATGATCATAGTTGTGCATTACTCACAAAGAGCATAACCTGAGTTCACTTTGGAGCTCAAGTAGGCATACAAATGCAACGTGATTTCCCTAATATCGATAATAATATGGGGAGTGATCTGTGTTTAAAGAACGAAAATCACTGACTTACTTCAATCAAGTAGAAGTACCAAAAAAATCATAAAAAAATATATATCAAGATAAACTTAGCATAGTCTTTTTGTGGGATGATATGGTAGTTGGCACAATGGGATGTTATTCTAGGGAACATCTTTATCTCTTTGTGATAAGGCTTAAGGAGTAGGCTCCCCCATCCTCTAGGGGTACATCTACTAGATGGTCTCAGTTTTTGGTTATTTTTTTTTTTTAATGAGATAGAAAAAGATGGAAAATTAATGGCTCATATTTCTTCATCATAGTATTTTAACAAGCCCGACGAAGGTAACCCGGGGTTTTTTCAGTTTTACGAGCTAGAAAAAGTCCCTAAAAAGAAAGTTCGAAACCGGGTCAAACATGGTCAAATCTACACATAAACACTAAAAACTCATGAGAGCATCTATAACATTTTAAAAACCAATAGTTACGACAAAATATAGCAGGAATTTACCAATTTTAACAAACTAGATGAGTGAGTCATACCTCCAAGATGGCTATAAGAACACAACAAACCTTCATTTTCACTGTTTTGAGTGTTGTGATAGAGCTCTGGAGTGAGAAAGAGGCAAAACTTCTGCTTTTGATTGTGGATGAAACGGGCAATGGTTTTTGATTCCACGAGATCCAAGTAAGAGCTTGAACCTTCATCTAGCTTTCCATTGTCATTTTAGTTATTTTTACTGGCTGAAAATGTGATTTTTAGTAGGCACGAAAATTTTTGAGCGGCTAACGCAGGTGCCCAGTGTCTAAACCGCGTTAAACGCATTTCTCGTTAAGGGACAGTGCATTAGCACACACTAATTTTCACTAGGGCCCGTGTTGGTCGGAAAAAACATTTTTTTAACTTGTTTTTCTTAATCCCAGAGTGTTCTAGCCTAAAATTAATCCATTGGAAATATTTTTTATGCAAGTGTGAATCAATTTACCATGAGTATTTGGTGCGAAAGAGAGAATGAACGAGAAGAAGCGAAATGGTTACCGATGCTGCTAATTTTCTGGTTCTCCATAGATGCAGATTACTGAAGTATGCTCGTTTAGAGCTGATTAGAGGGTAGGAAGACCTTCTGAGATGGATCATCTAGCAGTGGGATGACCAACAACATGTCTTTCACATCGGGGGTAATGAACTCTCGTTCGAGAAACATTACATATACTACTTTACTGGCCTGTCATGCAGAGGACCAAGGCCTAATCTGATAGGTTCTAGGGATGATCCCCGCACTACTACGGATCTGATCCAAACTCACTGCATAAACAATATTGCGGTGGTAAGTAATCGGGTTCCCATAGCACAGGTGGCCACGAGACTGATGAGGTCTCTCTTATGGATGATAGTTCTCTTGGCAGAAGCCAAGGGTCAGCACATGGCCACCAAGGCCTAGGTATTTTTGGCGCTGGATTGCATGCAACCTCAGGTTTTCGACTAGTGCGAAGATGTTGTCTACCGGGTTCGAGAAGAACTGACGGCATGTAAGACCTGGACCCAAAGAGAGTTTGGGTATGGCACACTGATCATGTCCTTCATACTAGAGTGAGTGTCTGAAATGAGGCCAAGGATGATCACGGATTCATTGGGACCGCAGGAACCAAGACAGGCTCGTTGGTCAGCTTTGATACCGCAGACTGGAGAGGGTCCAATACATCACTGTTTTTATGATGCATTATTCGAGTGTGTAGAGGACCAGATCCTGATGATTGAAGATTATCCCTATGCAGGGATGAACTACACAGGAGATCCAGATTTGATACTACCACCAAGCACTTAGTGGGGTCCTGATGGTAAGAAGGAACATGATCGGTGTTGAAGTATTTTTTATCTTTTGAATGTTTATGCAAATTTTTGTTTAATGGGTGAAAATGTTTTGACATGAAGCTTATTGCTTGACACAGATGTGGCACCTGTCCATCCAGCCGGAGCCCCTCTCTATACAAAGTGAGGAATGCAGCTACCTAGGTTTGGCGCAGCAATAGAGGCTGTAGCAGCCGCTGAAGAGGGTGATGACGCATGTAGTTTGCACGAGCTTGCTAGGTAACTCGAGGGTCTAAGCATGGGCATCCCACCTCTTCCCATGAGGGAGATACCAGTTCACCTACAGCGGCACACAGTGGGTGTGCCAGAGAGGTTTTTGGTGCCTCTTAGGAGGTTAGCCAGAGAAATTATCTACTATCATGAGTAGCAGGCTCAGGAGGAAAAGTGGATAGATGTGTTAATGTCAGAGCGAGGCTTAGTAGAGCTAATTTTTTTTAAAACACCCAAGTTTTGGGAAGTTTTTTTTATGTAACTTGACTGGACATGACATATATATATACATATACATATTTGGCAATTTGATTCCTGTGTTTTTAATTTTTATGTATTTTTATGGTGAAAAAATATATACTCATGTGAATCTTTCTATAATAAATGTGACAAATGCCAATCTAACACATATTTTTCCAATGAATCAACTAATGTATTAAATTCTCTAGGAATGTTCTCAAACAAAATGGCTTGAAATCGACATTCTAGAAGTTATACCCCTAGATAATAATGTAATAATACTGCATGACAGACTTGATAACAATTGTTTAAATGCATAATGATGAGCTAGGAATCTAACTTGACCACCAGATTGGATATGTCGCAAGATGAAGCTTCCTTGAGGAGCTGTATCAATGACATGTACTCAGCAATATTGTTAGTGGCATTTCCCAGGAAAATTCCCCTGGAGCAGAGGACCTCCAACTCAGGTGTGTAAAGGACCCAAGTAGCTAATGCAATGTGCCAAGTATGACGACTGGCACCATCCGCGTATCCAATGTATGATAAGGATGACGAAGGCATCTGTGTAAAAGAAGAGAGTGTTCATGAGATCAAAAACCCAGAATATCCAGACACACCAAACAAAGACAAAACTGATATACATAAAATTACAAAGGATATAGGCGAAATAATTCTTTAGATAGAGCCCATTGTGGGGATCCTCAAGTGGAATTCCATTACAGTCCTGAATTTCATAAGCTCCTTTTGAAAGGACTTTCATGACGACGTAAGGACAAAGCCATAATGGTTGAAGCACTCCTGCCCCCAAGAGGTTGTGTCTCTGATCATAGAGTAGAATGATATCACCCTCTTGGTAAGAATGAGGCTTGATAGATTTTTCGTATTGAGCTTTTACTCTACGCTTGTGAGCTTCGAGTGCCAGCATGGCATCTAAACAAGCTTTTTCCAATTGATCGAGCAAGAGTAAGCTCTCTTCTTCAATAGTGGTGCCAAGTAGGATTTCAACGACGAGCTTGAGTGATGGAATCTCACACTCGATTGGGAGTAATGCTTCTAGGCTGAATGCTAGTTTGAATGGCGTGAAGCCTGTAGTAGTTTTTACTAACATCCGTTATTCCCTTAATGCGGAATATAATTCTCGATGCCATGTGGTTTCATGGTTTCCGACTAACCGATGAATCATGGTTTTGAGGACGCCATTTACAACTTCGACTTGACCATTCTCTTGCAGATAGTAGGACGAAGACTGATCTTGTAGAAAACCAAATGTGATCCATGATCTGTGTCGATTGAGAGGCGTACACCTAAATGGAAAGTGACCTAATTGAACAAGAACAGAGTGGTGGTTTCTCCATCGACCTTAAAAGTGGGAATGGCTTCTGCCCATTTTGTGAAGTAGTTGACTGCAACTAAAATCTAGTTGTTTCCATCCATAGAAGTGGGATTGCATGTGATGAGTTTGATTCCCCATTTAGCGAAAGGACCTGTTGTACCTTAAGAGAAAATCCCTTAGCTCTAATAAGGAATCAGTTCTTAAGAAATTTATATAATTATGTCACAGAAGTATTTGTCTTTGTTTAATCACCCTCAAATATTTATCATTTAAACCCTCAAAGATCAAATACAATGAATGTTCCACAATGCTATTATCTGTTGATATAGAATGGAATGATCAGAAGAACATGAAAGAAAGAAGCTCAAGCTAATATGCCGTTTTATAGAATATATCACCTCAAACTCCAGAAGAATTATAAGAAAAGGAACAGTTAAAATGAAGCAGAGCCTATTAAGGGTTTTAACTCTTATTCACACAAGTAAAAAGAGACCTACAACTTCATTACTTAATTCTATTCAAAGATAGAAAACACAGAATGTAAACTTGAAGACATATCAACGTCAACAAATGCCAAAAACTTGCTTTTCATTCATTAATCATTTGAAATCTGAGCAAAAAAATTGCAGTCTGAAGGTCCAAAACTCGGAACCTTTCTCTTTCTTCTCTATCTCATTAAATATTACAATAGAAAGCAATTTGTAACTGTTGTAACTGATCTTAACTACTTCAACTATTTAGGACTTCATACACTATCTATTACATGTCCTCAAAATGTCTTATTAAAATTACACTCTCTCTTTTAAAAGAGGAAATAACATGAAATTAAAATCCTAATCTATATGCTGAATATGAATTGATGACGATGCTGCTACATTTCCTTGACTGGTTGATTTATCCTTCTTTGAAGTCGAGGGATCCTTTGGTAAATCTGTCATCCAGGCTCTGCACTTCTTCCATATCTCAATGTTTGTCTTAGGTGAATGAACCGGCTTGTGATATTCAAATCTGAAAGCAGTGATTCTATTGAAAGATGGTCTTTCCAAAAATAGAGTTTTTACTAACCACAGCAGCTGAAAATGTCTCTAAAGGAAATTGATCATTGTTGCTCCTTTAAGAACCTGAGTCTTCTCATGAGTGCTGTCTACCTTACTTTTTTCCAACATTAGCAAGGGTTCATAAGAATTCCATGATAAAAGACCACCTCCAAGACCCCAACATGATGGCAAACCTACTCTTACTATTTTATCAAATAATTTTTTAAACTGACTCACTACTTCCTTAAGCTCAATTAGCTTCTTTTCTGCAGACTTCCTGCAATCAATTTTGACAATTATTTTGTTAATTTCCACAGCATATAAAATCTTTTCTTTAATTTCATTTTCTTATAACTCCTTATCTGTTTTAGAATCAATGAAATTAATGAAATTTTTTGCCCAAATATCCCTATTAATTGTCTTATATTTATATGTCATGACTTGCTCTTCAAACTCACTGATAATGATTTTTTCTTTTGCAACAATAGTCAGAAAATCCCAGATTATTTTCATTTCTGAAATAATATCATTCCAGATGATATCCTTAGCCTGTATTAAGGATATATTTCCCTTCAATTTTTCTTTGAGATTTTTAATCTCAGCATCAGCAGATTGGCAGTCCATTTTATATTTACTGAATTCTCCTTCAGTGGCTTTTATAATCTTTGTTGATGTTTCTAAATCAGCTTGTGCCCTTTTTTTATCTCTCTTTTCCATCTACAATTCAGTGGTTAATTGAGAAATTTGTGCTGATGGATCTTCACCACCTAATGGAAAAATAAAAGTGCAAGTATGAGATTCGATAAGGTTTTGTAATGACAATGCATTTTGCTTTAATTTAGTGACCACTTCTTCCTTTTGCATGAGCTTTTGAAGAAGTTTTTCTTTCTCATTTTCCACCTCTGTAACCTCTGCTGCCATGGAATGTTCTCCTGTAGGTAATTTCAATTTTTTATTCAGTACATATATTTCTGATTCAGCACTTTGTAGGAGCTTCTGCACAGCAAACCTGTCATTGGGATCTACTCCAATCTTCACAATGATCATTTTGAGCTCTTTGTTCTGGATTGTAAAAGCCCTGGAATTGGATTTATCTGACTTCAATTGGTTTATCACCTTTCCAAGCATATTCTCTGCCTTTAGTGCCATTTCATTAGTTTTTGATAGGTCATTCACAATCAGTTGACCCGTTTGCATGTGTAGATTCACTTTGTCCAGTAATGGAATTTTCTTCACATCTACAGTCAAATTCATAGTATTAAAATTATTAGAAGAACGAATAAACATATCAAAAGGATGAGAAAGGGAAATTTTGAATTGATCCTTTTCAATATCCATTGCAGTTAAAAGTCTTGTTTGGTCTAGAGCTATCTGGTACTCAGCTTGAGCCTCCGTGCTTTCCTTCATCTTCTGATTTCTCTCTGAAATCTGGGCAAACATTTGTTTAATCAGAGGCACTTGTTCCTGAGTGCTCTCATGCCTCTTGGGTGAAGCAGGGACATTTTTTTCATCTCCCAATTGTAATGAAAAACTAGGTTGAGTATCTACAAACTCTTCATTGAACTTTTCTCTCTTCTTAGCCCTTTTATCTTCATCCTCTGAATCAACCACTGCCTATTTACCTATTTTATTTGATTTCTTTGATATAATAGGAGTCTGAACATTTGAGCTTACTGAACCCACAACACCTTTACTTACAACTTTTTCTAGATCCAGTCTGCTCTCATTAATGAAGGCTGAATATCCATTATCAATTCTTCTACTAGAAATGACACTGTGAGGGTCATAAGCCCACTTCACTCCTAACAATAAGTGCATTTCATCTAACATCTTAGTGACTTCATCAAATGCTTGTCTCATATTAACTATAAAGGGACCCACAGTCATTGGCAATTTGAACATATGACCCTTCTTCATAGGCACAAAGTGTATTTGGTCAACGTTTAAACTTTTCCTAATGAAATCCAGAGAAAATAATCTCATAGGCACAAATACAGGAAGCCTATAAGGTTCTACACTAGCTCCATAAAGTCTAATTTCAGAATAATATTCAAAAACAAACCAATCACCAAATTTACAATTTGTCCCCAAATGCAAGAACTCTTGAGCTTTGGGCAAAAAACAGGGGGGAGAAATTCCATTCAAAACTTTATATGCAGAAGACATAAAACAGGGAAAATTTTAAGGATGGAAAATTATTTTGAAGTTTAAAAAATTGGTGAATCTCACTAGTCCCTAATATGCAAACTATAAAATGTTTATTGATGTATTTGTAAAATTATTCAAATTTATAATGATATTATATATATTGTCTATATAATGTTCACGATTTTTAAGGTAAAATAATTTTATATTGTAAAATGTGGGCGAATCATTTTTATAAAAAAATGGAAATTAGCAAATCTTTTTTTTGGAAAAACCATGGAAAATTAGCCCACCTGCGAATATTAGCCCCTAAAATTTTCCATGACATAAAATGACCAGCAAAATCAAACAAACCACCCTCATTCTATTTTTTTCTCACTATATTTGTCCAAAATATTACCGATTGTCTCTTCTTATTCATATCCATAATGTTTAACCCCAGATGCATGAATTCTTCTACATTTTGATATATAAATAAGTAAACAATAAGTGAGGGAAACCTGAATGAACCCGTTAATGATAAGTTCATGAGATGAGAGTTAACAACTTCTTTCCAATAAGATGGAATATTCCGCACCACTCCTGGCTTCATCATCATGGCGAGCATTCCTAGAATTGACTTGTCCACTTTACTGTCATCGTCCTTTCCAAAAATCTTTGTAATCCAGCTTAGCACTGGTTTACATTAAATATCAAAAACATCCATAGGGAACTCTTTATTGTCAAGTACAAACTGCTATGTATTTGGCTTCAGAAAATGAATGAATTGATTAAAATCCTGACTTGCAAGACTATCATAATATTCTATCAAGGAATCATCAGAGAATTGGACATACGACTCCGACTCAGGGTAACATATAGCTTGGTGAATTAATTGGGCTGACAATTACAAAACATTTTCCCCTTGACAATTCATTACGAAACATTTACTAGGGTACATAACAGACACTAGCTAATAGATAATTCAGGAAATAGATGATTTTTCGGGATACATGCAGACAACACACCAGTTTTTTCCATGGCAGTCTAAATTGGAGAAGTCTTATCGTTTAGGAGGATTTTTAGATAAAAAGAAAGGTGGTCAAAGGAACAATCTGTGTCTTGGATATCCCTCTCAGTATCCATGAGAGGGATGTGACTGGAAGAACCTGACCGGGATGAGCATTTAGCCATAGTTCAACTTTAGGATGGTAAACAATTGACAGGGTGACCAATAATTGACAGGGTGATAGAAGATTGAAAAATACACAGCACAAAAAAACTTCAAACACCAACTAATCAACAATAACTTCAGAAGGAATGAGAATCCCCCTTAAATAGGTGGTGCAGGCTTTGAAATTAAATGCTGATAAGATGTGCCAAAAGACCGTTAAGAAATTCTGACGTGGAATACAACTGTCACTAACTTGGCAGCATACGTCACTGCGGGAGGCCTCGAGGTACGAAGGACTTATTTGGCTTATGCCCCCACAGTCAATCTCAACCGTTCATCTAGATTACTTCCGTAGTCAACACGATCAACTACAGAGGCACCCTGCATGTTAACCCACACACTGAAATTGCCCGCGGGTTGACCCTTTTGCTCATTGCTTGATAAATCATCGAATTCCACTCGATAAAGTGCTCGATATTTAATCTTTGAACTAGGACCCACTTTCATAAATCCTAAAAGTATTTAAAATTTAAACTTTAATATAATGAGTAGATATATTTTTATGCTAAAGTATATGAACTTTGATATTCTAACATATATTTTCAGTATTTTTCTATTTTTTATTTTTTTTTTGAAAATTAAAATAACGGAATATTGCGAATGATCCACAACAGGAACGATGGAGACAACCGGATGAAGATGGGTGGGGTGGGCGCACATTTTCTTCGTGAAAATCTGTCACATATGGCACTTCTGGACCGCTACGATGCAATATTTAAACAAAGTGGGCCAGTAGTATCCTGCACGCAAGATTTTCTAGGAAGTAGCTATGCCAAAAAGATGATTGTTGCACGCCCTTGTGTGACAATCATTTAAAACGTGTTCTACCTCGTTAAGAGTGAGACAACATCGAAGAATAGTATCAACACCATGATGATATAGAGTATCACTTAGCACAAGATAGTGTTTCACTCAGTGACGAATACGACAACGGTCGTCTAACGTGAGAGCTGGGTGGAATCATTGAGTTTGGAGATAGACCAAAATGTATCCATACCAAGGATCAGAAGAATCGACTAGGTAAATAGATTCATTAGGAAATGGATCATGAGCTCAATCTTCCGGGTCAATTCTAGGAAGGTCTGATAATAATTCGGCGAAGACTAGAGATTTATTTGCTTTGGTAGCAATGAAAACCAAATCGAACTGTTGGAGGATTACAATCCATTTGGAATATTTTCCTCCAATAATTCGTTGAGACAAGATGTGTTGCATGGGATTCTCCAAAGCAATTATGGTAGTCTGTCATAGCAATATATAGTGTCGGAGGCAGGTGACAGTGAAGACCAACACGAGAGATAGTTTCTCCACATGTGAATATCATATTTCGGGTCCGATGAGACCTTTTGACAAATAATATATCACATGCTCACTATCGTCATTGTGAAATTGAACCTAGACCATTCTAAATGAGGAAGGTGAGGCTTCTAGGTAGAGGAGAAAGTCGTGTGAATAGTTAGGGGTACTAAGAAGTGGGGCAGAAACGAGTGCTCGTTTCAAGGTGTCAAACTACATTTGAGCCTGGTCATCCCACATATACGATATCCCTTTCTTAAGCAAGCGCATAAATCCTTTCCTCATCTCAGCATAGTTTACTATGAAATGATGTAAGAATTTTTCCTTCCCTTGTAAACGTTAGAGTTGTAGAATGGATTGTGGCGCACATAATTCAATGATCGCCTTAACCTTATCGAGATCAACCCTAATCTCGTGCTTGGAAACAATAAAGCCAAGAAGGTGTCTAGAATAGACAAAAAATACACATTTATGCGGATTCAGATGTATATTGTAGAACCTACACCAAGTGAATATTTGTTTAAGATGTGCCAGGTGATGGGTTCGCTTCTTGGAGTGAGCCGGAAGGTCATCCAAGTAAGCTTGTACAATGTTTCGGATATCATGAAAGGAATAGTACATAGCCCTTTGAAAATTTGCTCCTGATTTGTTAGATTGAATGGGAGTTTACAATACGCAAAATTCCCCCAAGGATAGATGAAGGTGGTTTTATGTTGTTCATCTATTTTAATCGCTATCTAGTTATAGCTCGAGAATCCATCCATAAAGGATAATGATTCACATCTGGCGCAATCGTCGAGAATCTGATCTATAAACGGCATAGGATAATTTTTTTTTGGACAAGCGACATTCAAATCATGATAATCAACACAGAGTTGGATGGTGCCTTGTTTTTTTATCTATGGGAACTCGATTGGAAACCCATTCTATAAAATGAACGGGATAGATGAAACCAGCGTGTAAGAGTTTTTCGACTTTAGTCTTGATGCAGCTGCTTTGCGAGGGTGGACAGGTCAGATTCTTTGCCGGATATGCTTGGCATTATCATAAATCTTGATTTCATGCTCAACAATAGACAGATATATGCCAGGAATTTCGTAGTAAGACCAAGAAAAAAAATCGCGAAATTCCTTGAAAAGAGATGTGAAGTGTGCAATTTCCTCTGGATTGCAATCTGCTCTAATCTGAATATTTTCCACGATACCCATTTTGATCGAGATATCTATGAGCATATTCTTTGAAATATTTCCCATGTTCCCTTCCGTATCGATAGCCTAAACAGTCGTGTAAGGGGAGGGAATGATCTCAGGTGGCTCAAAACATAGGATTTGAGTAGTGATCGCTTCCAAATCAAACATCGAAGCGCGATGATGGAACTCTCCCCAAGGTCTTTCTTCTAGAGACATGATCTCTCGAATAGCTTCACCCTTAGGAAGGACTTCATTAAGGAGATCCTTAGAAGGAACCCTGATGGGTGAGAGGGTGGTACCATTGGTCGAAACCAAAGCAATGGAGGGTTAAGATGCTATTTGGATGGCTTGATAAGACAACTCAACCGATGATAGCAGCGTCTGATCTTTGTAGGAATGAATGCATGAAGGTGCCAGTAGGATCCATGGATCAATAGAGCCATCCGAAATGGTGGAGAGAGGAAAGAAACCCATCAGGGAAGATGCCTTCAGAAGACCGATACTGACACTGACGTATGAGTCAGGAACGCCTCCTACTAGGGGTATAGTGCTACTTGGTAACGTGGAATAATTGGGGGTGCAAAAGGATAATTGATCCACTGTAACTATTTTCTGATCCAATGGAAAGAGGATGAGTCGGAAAACCTAAGAGACAATGGCAGTCATTACGTAAGACCAACTGTGACCCAACAACAGATTATAGTCGAAATGATGATCTACGACTTCTATGTCCACCGTTATCATTTTCCCACTAAGTGAGATGGGAAAGCTAGCAAGGTATCATTTTCGAAGGAAATTGTGGCCATAAAAATATTTAAGGGAATTCGACGACGGAGACAATGTGGGAGAACCCAAAGCAATCCAGCACGCAGTTGACATAACGCAAGTCGAAGCACCTTTGTGAATGAAAGTGCGATGGATTGGTCTCCCTTTTGACACAGCTCGTACCTAGAAATCAAGTTGGTGTGAGAGTCGAGGTTTGGATTTCTCCATGTCGAAGAAGGCTAGGTTAGAATCCTGGGGGTCGATTCCACCAATGGCCGAAGCATAGCTTTCCTTTGAGCTGGGCATATTTGAAATACTTTGAGTGAAGACATGGTTGACGGTGCTTGCGCCAAATCTTCTACAATGTTGTATTTTTGGGTAGCACATGCAGAGGTGTTATGAGTCGTGCGTCAAAGTTTCTCTTTGGGGGGATGAATCGTGGGGTCAGTAGCAGGCCTTTCAATACGCAAATCATTTGGCGACGGTGGATTCAAACTTGTACCAGGTTCCTGAGCCTTCATGACTAGATTTCCATAGAGTTTAGCTCGGGTTTGGAGTTCAACACTTTCCACGCCATAAATGGTAGATGATCCTTCACTGGAAGGATAAGTACCACCGTTTCCCCTTTGTGGGGGTTGTGGTGGGTTTGTAACCATGTGTTGTTGTTTCTGCTGTGAATTAGTGAAGGGATTATGAACAACAATAGGTGTCCTCCTAGAGCCCTTGTTTGTGATCAAATCTATGCATTCCTGCAGCCGAGGATTTTTGTATGTCAAGTGGTCCTCCACACAGATTTTGCAAGGAAATTTCATGGGTTTCTCCTTTCCTTTATCGTTTTTTGCAACGTTTTTCTGATTGGGATTATTCTGAGTACCAGACTTCTCTTCACAAGGAGAGGTATTTTTGTTGTTCTTCTTGTTCTTGCCGCTAGGTTTTTGTGTATACTGCATAGAGTTTACCTCAGTGGTAGGAAGAGTATTCTATTGGTTAGGGGCGGTGGCAGCTGAAGATGGCTGGGAGGTTTTCCCACTAAGCTATTTTATGGCTACACCGGAGGTTTCACCAACGATGTCGTCAGCGCGCGCTCCAGGTAATTGAGTAGCGGGAGGATTTGTATTTCCAGGGGCATGTGGGAGTAAGTCATACAACATGCCATATTTTGAATACATCAAATCTAAATCTACGCATGATGGATGGATTGGTCTTTCATGACTGCACCAAATAAGAAAATGTCCTTAGCTAGGCATGGTAAGAGTGACTTACAAAACTAGTTGGATAAGAGATGATTCGGGATTGGTGCTTTGATGAGCCTCCACCTACTTCTCCATTCATGAATTTGTTTGGAGATGTGGGTGGCGATATCTTGGCGCAGCAAGGTTAAGAGTTCTGTGTCATTTTCATATCGAATAGGTAGTTGGAAGTTCTTAAGGAATTCCGTAGCTAAGGTGACAAAAGTGTTGAAGGCCCCACATGGTAACTCAATGTACCATTTGGCATCGTTTTCTATGAGAGTGCAGGGGGAAAGTCTAAGCCGGATACTATCATCCACCATGGAGTTAAAAACATACCATAAATGAAAGGTGGTGACGTGTGTATCCAGATCGTCCCCTTGTTTCCCAACGAATTTAGGGATGTCAAACGAAATCTTGTAAGGTACTGGAGGCCAGAGTGGGTTGTGGTTGATGGTATCATTGGTCAGTTTATAGAGGTTGGGGATTTCTAGTGCTGCCAAGAATGGTAATTGTGTGTTTTCCCCCGGATCTAAACAAGGGAGTATTGGCTAACCATTCAGACAGTAGGGTCCACCCACCAATGTGTTGCCAATGGGATAAGTAGGAATTTATTGATAAAATTTCCCTGTGAGCGGGGGTGTAGGGTGTATGGTTGTTGTCCATAGGTTATGTTGTACTGGGGGGAGAACTATTGGTTTCTCCCAGTGTAAAATTTACCCCCTTTCCCAAATTGATTTTGGGGTTGGTTCACCCATATGGATGTGGTAGACTTAGCCAAAGGCATACTACTATTCACATAGTTAAGCATCAGCATAGACCCTACACCGAAATTTTGACCACTCAAAGGAATAGCGTTAAAAATAGGTTTTCCTGTGTGTCCTAATGACTGCAGGGGTACTGAAGTGCCCCCTGGCATATATGTATTGGTGACATTGCCCCCTAGCATGGTTGCCAAGGGGTTTGAACTCAACAAATAGTTCCAACCAAAAGGGTTGCTAAAAGGAACCAAAGTAGCCCTGCTAGCGGGAGAAAAAACCATGAGTCCCTGTAACAGTCACAATAGTAGCAGATCCCGAAGGGTTCGGAGGTCCGCTAACAGTTGTGGTTACTGGATTATTGGGACTGGGTATAGCCTAGCTACTGGGATTGCCAACCACTAGCGTATAACTAACAACCGGCAAGGAAGATGGTGGTGTACCATTGTTGGTTACCAAAGACATCAACCCCATGGGTGTCGGTTGTGAAACGGATGTTGGTGTAGCCGAAGACATATCTTGGTATGGTGTAACCTGAATTAACAATGGCCCCAACGGGTCAGTGAGAGGAGGATTGTAAGGAGATACGACTCCTTCCGTAAAAGGATCCTTTGGACACTCCATATGATACATAGCTACATGAAAGTCAAGGGTTGTCACCAGATATTGCTCTTCCGAAGAAGGCACTGGCTCACCGAGACTTGACTCCTCCCCTAGTGTCAATGGAGGGAGACCTCGTTGTCGTCGAGAAAGACGACAAGGGTTGAAGGATTCCACAATGACCTATTTAATTTTATCAAATTTTAATTATTTTTGATGTATTATAAAGTCTCAATGATAGTAACCACACACCTAAAAAATAAAAAATAAAAAAGGACTTCTAAAATTAATCAACAAGTAGCCAAAATAGGTATGGCCCCATCTGAGTACTATCATTTTCTGGAGATGAAACCCAGTATCACAATAGCATATAGAGAGGGTTGGTTAAAAATATAGTTATGGTTACTCTAGAGCTATGCTTGAACCTCAGACAATAGGTGTAAGCACTCTTGTGAAGACGAGTACCCTCCCAAAGAACAGAGACAGAGTAGGTTCGCCTATTTCAGGTACCAGGACAACCTGCCCCAGTAATATTGTGTAAGTCCCTATAAAGTCTGGCAACTAAAGATACCTCAAATTACAGATATTGTTAGGGGGTTCATGGTCGTAGACATCACGCTATATGGGCAGAACACCTAGATCCCCGATCTAGTTTCTACATCCCCAAAGGGAACGCCAATACATAGCATGCCCATTGAATGCACTCTAAGGTGGGATACCTTCTCATGCACCTTGGTGTTGTCTCGCGCTTAACGCTGGCGGTAGTGGAGTGGTCCCAACAATATGAGTGCAGTAGGATTTCTCTTTTTAATGACTCTAGTTTCAAGTTTTTAGATCTTGGGTGATTTTCTCACTTCTCCTACCCCAAGATCCTAGCCTAAACTACTATTGGTGTGAGCGTAGAAAAATTTATATAATTAATTTTATTATCACTTGATTCCTAGTGTATTTGATTGTTAGGCTTGCGGAGGGGGAGTGGACATATGAAATGTGATGAGACTCTGACTCAAAAACCATGCAGAAACATGCTCTAAATATTCAATTCAATGAAGAGTTTATTCTACAAGGAGAGATTTTTCCAACATCCATGCACCAAACATTCAAATAACACAGTTCAAAATTAAATATTCAAACATCTATCTATCTTCTCTAACATATTTTTAACCAAAATTTTTAGAATTAATTCAGGTAAGTTAGAAAACTAAAAAAAAAATCTTCTTCAAAGAGTAGATGCTACTAACATTAACTTTTTTAAACAATAACTAAAAAATGCTAACTGGTAATCAAGCACAGGTATCTAGTGAAAGAAGCTAATATGGTAGCCAATAACTCCATAGCCAAAGGGAAACACAACAGGGGTGTAAACAATAGATTTTGGCTGGGTGACGCTAGCAAGCAAAGGCTATAGAGCGTTAATGATGAGACTAATGCACTATATCTGAGCATAAGCAGCGTTACAACGCAGTGAAACACTCTCAGAGGGATCGTTACTCAAGGTAAAGTTGTACATATGGCTAGGCATGGTCTATTATAGACTCTATGAGCTACTAATATGATTACTGAGCACATAAAGTGATCAAAAGGTATGTGAACAGAGAAAAAGAGGTGATGTCATAGGAACAATCTGGAAACTTGGGGTTCAATCCCCAGCAGAGTCAACATTTCTGCTATATGGTAATATGCTTGGGTGGTGGTTATTTGGTATCCCTCTCAGGGCTTTCAGGTGCCCGAGGCAGACTGTAAGATTAGCTGTAAAGTTCCAAAGGTACTGCATACATGTTCATACTAATATATAATTGAAAAAGAAAGATTTAGAATGATTACCTCTTTGTGGACAGTAGATCCTATGGAGAGCTCTAAGCAGCGGGGTAGTAGTCCTTTCTCATGGGCTCCAAATCCAGATCCTGCAACCAATCAAAGCACCTGTGTAATATTCACAACAATATAGCTTTCTAACAATTAAACTAGCATATAACTAACATTAAACTATGCAGATCTAAGCCATTCATATCATGCTACATAGAAAAATGAACAACAAATGTGACACTGATGCATCGAATGGAAAAACCAAATATAGTTATATTGATTTATGAAAAGGAGGATTACTACCGTCAGTTGCACCAAGCCCTCCTCAGCCTTCCAATTCCTCTCTCTCTTTCTCTATCTCTAATTGTGATGATGCTCAAGGCAGAGAGTCCTCAATGAACCTCGCCGATCTTCAAGCCTCACACTACAACAATGAAATTCTGCTCCACATATAATCAAACCTTCTACCTTAGACAAAGAGCCCACATCTTGAATTTATAGGAAATGGAGAGGAAAAACCTTTCCAACTCTTTCAACTAGTTCAAATTAGGGAATATCTAGATGTGTCCTCACTTTTCTTTGCTTTTTCCTTCCATAGGAGTTTAGTTGTGTTTGGAAATGTATAATAAAAGGTTTGTGCCATTAGTTTCTATTTTTGAACTGACCCTTTCTAAGAAAAAGCTAGAAATTCCAGTCAGTTTTCCACAAGATATTTCCCTTTTCACATTCAAACACGGATAACACTGCCCCTTGGGCAATACAGAGCGTTACCCTAGGCATTAATTCTCCCTTTGCATGGCTAGGGTGCATTATAACTCTTCCTAGATGTTTCTAGGGTGCATTATCTTGTCAAAAATGGGTCTTGTCTAGGTCATTTTATTCCTTCGATGTTACCTTCTCCACTAAGCTGATGAGGAGGTCATTTGTCCTGCAACAATGTGTAAGAAATGAAGGTTACAAATATAATAAAATGGTACCATGAAAGGTTCTATCCTACATGACAATATAAAAATATGAATCTAATCACTCAATTTCTAGAGTTTAATTACGGGTTTTATGCTTAGCGTGGGCTTTATATAGGGATTAATATGCCTCGCTCCTTCAAACAAGTGTTTTACTCAACACTTGGCTAGTTGCGAGTGTTTTTTCATGAACAACTCATTTTACCATGTCAACTCTTCCACTCGTAGGTTCTTCCATTTGATGAGGTTCCCAAAAATTGTTTGATTTATTAGTTGCTTAATCCTTGTTTTTAGGATTATTTTAGGTTCTCATATAATTTTCCCTTCTTCATTATTTTATGGTAAAATAATTTGGAATGGGATCTTGTCATTGTTTACCTTCTTTATGAAAGAAACATGGAAGATTTGATGTACCTATGAAGATGGAGGAAACTCCAATTTATAACTCATACTTCTAATCCTCTGCAACACTTGAGAGGGGCCATAATACCTTGGTTCTAATTTATATTACTTTTTTGTTGCTTGAGGGACATATGATTATATGGTTGTAGTATTATAAATACCCAATCCCCCACTTCAAATTCCCTTTCAGTGAGATTCTAATATGTTTCTTGTTTCATCCTATGTTGTGTTATAACCAAGTTGTCCTTCAATAATTTGAGAGCCCCTTATTGATGTCCTATATATGGTCCTCTATCACTCAAGCCTTTATAGTCCCTTTCAATGTCATCTAATGGATGGAGGATGATATCCATAAAGTTTCGTATATAGTGAAATATTTTATGAACCATGGAAGGATGTGTTGTACCATCATTCAACCAAGGGAAACCATTTTCCCCACTGTGTATGTTTACTAAATACAAAAGAAATATACATATCCTTCTAAAAAAAAATTCACAATCTTAATTTTCCCATCAGAATGAGGATGGTAAAATCATATGTGAGCCAACTGAGAACCCAAACAAAAAAACAATTCAATTGAAAAAATTCTAGTGAAAATTTGATCTTTGTTACTTATAATAATTTTCAGTATTCCATGTAGCTTTCAGACTATTTCCATAAATGCTTCTACCACTATAATTTTTTTAAAAGGATGAGAAGGAGAGTAAAAATCGACATACATAATCATTCAATTTACCAAACTAAAAAAAAGCAGCGAGACAAATCAAGTTGAGAAACTGAACAAACGAGAAGAGAACGAGATCGGTGAGGAGAGTCGCTGCAATGACAACCATCAGTGCAAAAATGAAAAATCCAATGTGACACTTATGAAAGGAAAAGAAAATTAAAGCAACACTTCTACAAAATAAAGAAAGTTAAAATGCCAGCATGCATGCAAAGAAACAAGCAAAACGACACTCATGCAGGGAAATGACAGAAAGCGACAAAAAAGGCGACTAAAAGCGATAAATGAAAAACTCACTTGGAAAAGAAATGACGATCGCACCGAAGGTTCCTTGATATCCTCAGTAATTCTATAGCTTGAATATAAAATGTGAGAATGAGCTCTATAGACGTCGATTAAATAGATTTGAGATATTAGTTTTTATGACGAGCATGACACAAATCAAGGAAAAAGCAACACTTGGCGGCACTTTCCAAAAATAGCAAGTGTGCTTCCTTTAGGTTTCTAGAAATAGATCCCTAGATTTTAGGGATGATTTAAAAAAAAAAAATCTGCTCTTTCTGAGAAGGATTGTGCAATTTTGAGGAACTAGCGAATCCTAGCTTAATGAACTACGTAATTTATGAGTTCAGTGAGTGATTGCGCAGTTTCTAGGCTCATTGCTTTTTTGCATGTCATGACTGGACAGTTTCAGAGCTCAAGGTTGGGTTGTTAGTCATGATTGCACAATTCTTATCATCAAGGCAAAGACTGGCTTCATGAATTGCACAGTTTCTAGAGGCAAGCCCAGAACTATCATGTAAGACTGAGAGATGAGGTCAACTTGTTACTTAGAAGAAATTTCTAAGTGGAAAAGCAAGTGAACACAAGTAAAACTGAAAGATAAAAATCATTTAAAGCACATATTCTTGATAGTTTTGCAAGGCAAGCTCATATGAATGGAAGTTGGGCTCCAAAATATAAGCAATGCAAAATTTTTGGAGGGTGGTTGTAACTGCTACAACAGGTTAAAATATTGAATTAAGAGAGTTGGGATGATGTTGTACATGTTAGTCATCAGTAATTTTTTCCATTTTCTAGATGACTAAAAGCTTATCCTAGATTTCTAAAAACAAAATTCATGAATATTGTGTTTTAGAAATGTCACTACTTTCATTATCCTTAAGATAAATTTTTCAATATCTCACTACTCTGATTTTCCCTGGTCATCCTATCACTCCTAGAAGACCCCTCATGGGCTCATACCACTCATATTTGTCTCATTTTCACACCCACAACCTTAGTACTATGTTTTTCCTGTGCTAAATCCTTCCACTTTCCATCTAAGTTTGCCAAACAGCCTACCTTCTCTCATGTTCATCAAATGCCTCAAGCATTTATGGTCTTAGAAGCTACCTCTGTAGGCTCTTTAGATAAATCAAGTAATTGGGTTTTGGATCCTCAATACATCTATATGTCAAAAATTTTGTTTTTCATACTTGAAAACCATAAGGCAATGCTTTCATTCAAAGAGCCTCCCACTAGGTCACTAGGGTTTCATAGGTTGTAGGGTTGTCTTTGGTGTACTAAATCATTTTTTTCATATGCTATAAGCTGAATCAAAATGAGAGGAGTTCATGCACTTGTTTGTCCAAATCAGATCAAGAAAAATTCAAGGAGGACTTCTTTGCCAAGGAAAAAATTCTGCAAAAGGACAGTTGTCCATTTTGACATTTCTGCAGGAGTGCCAAGGTGGAAATCAATAGGAGAATAGGTAAGGTAAGAGGCCAGATCCTCACTAAAGAACATCCACAACAAAGAAAGAGGAAGCATACCTATGTTCAGGAGAAAAATCAGGGTTTTTAGGACTGAATGGACTAGCAGTTTTCCAAGCAAGGAGCCAAGGCACCAAAACAAAAGGACAGAGGCACACTAGCACAACCAAGCATGAAAATGAAGATTTTTAGAAGTTATAAATGAAGAAGGGAAAAGGTGAGGTGAACTGAACAGAAATTAATGAACTTGAAAGGGCTATAGAGAACTTAGAAGACAACACTAATGATTTTTCTCTAACAGCCCTAAAACCTAAAAGTTTTGGAAAGATAGGAAAAGAGGGTGAAATGAGGAAAATGAGCCTCCATCATGCCAACAGAAGAAGATTTCAAGGGATTGTTGTGTGTGGAATTCTAAGGTTTTTCAAGGTAAGTTTTCACTGCCTCAAAGAGAAAGAATGCCAAGAGTATCAATGTGAGGGAGGTCAAGCTTTCAAGAGCAGTCAATTGCCCTAAAAATGCTCAAAGGAATAAAGGCATAGGTTTGAGTTACAAGGAGAAATACCAACATGATCATGAGGTCGCTGGTGTGTAACTAAAGTTGTCAAACTCCAAGAATGACAAAGGGGAAAAAAATCATTGTGTCATGGCACTTGCAACAAATCAGAAATGGCCAAGAGGAGATATAGCAAACATAATTCATATTCTTTATCAAAAATGGATATATCACTTGCAAAACAAGTAAGAAGGTAAGAAAACATGTTTTCAGTTTCACAGTGCAAAAAAAAGAGGTTTGACAGTGTCAAGACCCTCAAGGCTAAAGAAGTACCATTTCATTTCTCCAGCAAGCTCACATCAAGAGAAAGGAACTACTTAAAGGTTCTTCAATTCACCTACACATCAAATCAAAAAGTCAATAAAAGTGACCAAGGAAACTCAAAAACTCAACAAAAACGACGTTTTTAAATTTAAATTATTTTCCCTAAAAAGGTATAAAGGACCTCTTTGTTCTCTTCATATCATATTTTTCATTTGAAAGGACAAAAAGCCTTCAAGAGGAAATTTTTTGAGTTTAAGTGAGAAAATCTGGGCAAGGTCACCGGCGCTATGCTAAGAGGTTGGCGTTGTGCTCACAGGACTCGGCACTACGCGTATAGAGGTTCCCACAGTGCATTTTTTGCACTGCACTGTGCGTATAGCTGCACGCGTTGCGCTTACAGCCCGACGTGGCGCCCAGGCAGACCCGACACACCCAAGGGCTCGGCGCTGCACTTAGAGGCCAACCCGACACCCAGTGCTCCGCATAGAGGCCCAAAAGGCCTGCATGCGGGAAGCGCTATGCTCAAAGGCCAACCCAACAGGCACGATTTGAACAGCGCTGCACATACAAGACTCGACTGGCCCAGGTTTCTGCCCAGCACTGCGCTTACGGCTAGAAGGCCTTTTCACTTGCAAATTGCCCTAAAAAATCACAAATTACACCTTGAAATTGCCCTCAAGAGCCTGCAAAGGCTAAATACTGGTAGCTGCATCTTTTCCTCATCATCCAAGTAATTTTTGTGATGTAGTAGTTAAAAGAAAAGGGTCAAACCCTAGTTATTAGAAATCCTAGGCCCTCATAGCAAACCTTTTTTTTTGACTTCCAAGAAAAAATATCAGTTAAGAGGGGTGTCAATTAGGGAAATTAAAATTAGTCAAGATAAACCTTCCATCAAGCTCAAAATCAACTCAGTCATAAAACCACCTCCATATCACTCATTTGAAAAAATTTACCTCACTATCTTTTCATTTCACTTTTCCTGCCTAAATTCTCACAAGCAGGCCCAAGTTTGTCCAAAAATAGCCCTAATCACCATGTCAGGAGAAGAAGGCAGTGTCAACAGTGAAAGAGGCCAAGTGCCTATAAGGCAAAAGCACAAGGGAGGGAAGGTCAATAGATTTGAACCCCATATCACAGTGGATATTACTTCATCTCCTACGATTGTCACATTCTTTCAGAATGTGGGTTGTTTCCAGTTTTGTGAGAAGGTCAAACAAGTGCAAAATCACCCAGAGCTTACAAGGCTATTCATTCTTAACCTACACAACAAACAATCAAGCCTTGTAGGGGTAGATTTTGAACTATCAGCATATGCCATCTCTAATGCTACGGGCATACCTGCTGTTGGTGAAAAGTGGTTCAAGAAGGAAAAGCTCAACATGAGCCATTATGAGCCATTTATCAAACCTAGGTACAAAGAGGGTTGCAAGGCTATTTTCCCTTTCTCACACTTACTATAGAGGTATGCACACCTAATAAATGTCATCATGAAATAATTTACCTTTGAGGGGAGATACTCCAAGCTCTACTCCTACCATGTTAGATTACTCATGCATTTCACTAGGGTCAAGATGCTTCATTTGCCATATTACTTCTATAGAAGTATAGACAAGATGTCTTCTATTTTCTGAAGTAGAAGTTATACCCAAAAAATGCATATTTTTCTCCACCACTCTTTGATCAAGATGGTGGTATTACATCAACTGGAGAAAAAATGCATACCTTGGGATGTGTTCATAGCTCATAAGATATTCACAACTAGCCCACAGCCTCATCATCAGTCTAGTTTTCCCTCTTCACCTCATCCTCCTTCCACTCCTCCATCTCCTCCTACTGACCATACCTCATCCTCTACATATATATCCCCTCCTCAAGGAAACCTTTCTTCCTCCCTTCTCTTGATGCATCAGATGAAGAAAGAAGTGGCAGTGAAGAATCAAGTGAAAATGAGGATGAGGGTGATGATGAGTTGGGTCAAAAAGAGGTAGAATACATGGAACAGAGCAGGGTAATGACAGTGAAGATAGTGATGAGGTTGACAGTGAAAATGAATTGAGCATTGATGAAGAGGAGGTCAAAAATAAAACAGAGGACATAGAGGCAGAAACAGAAAATGATGATGAGGCAGAGACATCAGATGATGAAGAAGAGGTAGATGATGATGAATAAATAGAAAATGAAGAGACGGAGATAGATAATGAAGAAAAAGGCAGTGAGAAAGTCGGTGATGAAGAAAACACTGAAAAAGAGGCAGAAAGTGATGAAGGAACAGAAAATGATGAGCTAACCCAGCAAGAGGCATAGAAAATGGAAACAGAGGAAAAGGATGATGACAATGCAAAAGATAAAGAGGAAAGCAATCTTAATGATGAACAAAATTAAAGAGAAGAAAGTGCAGAGGATGATAATGAAAATGATGACCACAACAGTGAAAAGGCAAGTAGCTACAATGAAGGACAAAATGAAGAGTTTGATGATACCAGCAAGGACCACAACCATGATCAAGACACCAGCAAGATCACACTCACACCTCTTCCATTAACATATCAAAGAGGGCCAAGGCTTGTGTTTTCTGCCTCTAAAAGGAAAGGGACCATGCTATCCACCTCAGCTCAGCCACTAGACAAAGGAAAACAAAAGGTAAAGGAAGAAGAAGAAGATAATGACGTGGAGAGGGAGTTTGAAATCATTCAGGTGGATAGTGATGAAGAGGATGAAGAAAGGATCTCAAACTTGCTCATCCAGAACAAAAATGCACTCATTGAAGACCTCCAAGCAAATCTGAATAGGGCCAAGAGTGTAAATGATGCCCTTGACTTCGAGAACATGCAGCTAGGAGAACAAATTGCTATTTATGAGGATCTCAAACTCTTCATTGAACTTTTCTCTCTTCTTAGCCCTTTTATCTTCGTCCTCTGAATCAACCACTGGCTATTTACCTCTTTTATTTGATTTCTCTGATATAACAGGAGTCTGAACATTTGAGCTTACTGAACCCACAACACCTTTACTTACAACTTTTTCTAGATCTAGTTTGCTCTCATGAATGAAGGCTGAATATCCATTATCAATTCTTCTACTAGAAATGACATTGTGAGGGTCATAAGCCCACTTCACTCCTAACAGTAAGTGCATTTCATCTAACATCTTAGTGACTTCATCAAATGCTTGTCTCATATTAACTATAAAGGGACCCATAGTCATTGGAAATTTGAACATATGACCCTTCTTCATAGGCACAAAGTGTATTTGGTCAATGTTTAAAATTTTCCTAATGAACTCCACAGAAAATAATCTCATAGGCACAAATACAGGAAGCCTATAAGGTTCTACACTAGCTCCATAAAGTCTAATTTCAAAATAATCTTCAAAAACAAACCAATCACCAAATTTACAATTTTTCCCCAAATGCAAGAACTCTTGAGCTTTGGGCAAAAAACAGGGTAGAGAAATTCCATTCAAAACTTTATATGCAGGAGACATAAAACAGGGAAAATTTTAAGGATGGAAAATTATTTTGAAGTTTAAAAAATTGGTGAATCTCACTAGTCCCTAATATGCAAACTATAAAATGTTTATTGATGTATTTGTAAAATTATTCAAATTTATAATGATATTATATATATTTTCTATATAATGTTCACGATTTTTAAGGTAAAATAATTTTATATTGTAAAATGTGGGCGAATCATTTTTATAAAAAAATGGAAATTAGCAAATTTTATTTTTGGAAAAACCATGGAAAATTAGCCCACCTGCGAATATTAGCCCCTAAAATTTTCCATGATATAAAATGACCAGAAAAATCAAACAAACCACCCTCATTCTATTTTTTTTCTCAGGAAATGGATCATGAGCTCAATCTTCCGGGTCAATTCTGGGAAGGTCTAATAGTAATTCAGCGAAGACTAGAGATTTATTTGCTTTGGCAGCAATGAAAACCAAATCGAACTGTTGAAGGATTACAATCCATTTGGAATATTTTCCTCCAATAATTTGTTGAGACAAGATGTGTTGCATGGGATTCTCCAAAGCAATTATGGTAGTCTTTCGTAGCAATATATAGTGTCGAAGGCAGGTGACAGTGAAGACCAAAGCGAGAGATAGTTTCTCCACATGTGAATATCGTATTTTGGGTCCGATGAGACCTTTTGAAAAATAATATATCACATGCTCACTATCATCATTGTGAACTTGAACCTAGACCATTCTAAATGAGGAAGGTGAGGCTGCCAAGTAGAGGAGAAAGTCGTGTGAATAGTTAGGGGTACTAAGAAGTGGGGCGGAAACGAGTGCTCGTTTCAAGGTGTCAAACTACATTTGAGCCTGGTCATCTCACATATACGATATCCCTTTCTTAACAAAGTGCATAAATCCTTTCCTCATCTCAGCATAGTTTACTATGAAATGATGTAAGAAGTTTGTCTTCCCTTGTAAACGTTGGAGTTGCAGAATGGATTGTGGCGCACATAATTCAATGATCGCCTTAACCTTATTAGGATCAACCCTAATCTCGTGCTTGGAAACAACAAAGCTAATAAGGCATCTAGACTAGACAAAAAATACGCATTTATGTGGATTTAGACGTATATTGTAGAACGTACACCAAGAAAATATTTGTTTAAGATGTGCCAGGTGATGGGTTCGCTTCATGGAGTGAGCCGGAAGGTCGTCCAAGTAAGCTTGTACAATGTTTCGGATATCGTGAAAGGAATAGTACATAGCCCTTTGAAAATTTGCTCCTGATTTGTTAGACTGAATGGGAGTTTACAATACACAAAAGTTCCCGAAGGATAGATGAAGGTGGTTTTATGTTTTTCATCTATTTTAATCGCTATCTAGTTATAGCCCGAGAAGCCATCCATTAAGGAGAAAGATTCACATCCGGCGTAATCGTCGAGAATCTGATATATAAACGGCGTAGGATAATTGTCTTTTGGACAAGCGACATTCAAATCATGATAATCAACACAGACTCGGATGGTGCCTTGTTTTTTTATCTACGGGAACTGGATTGGAAACCCATTCTGTAAAATGAACGGGATAGATGAAACCAACGTGTAAGAGTTTTTCGACTTTAGTCTTGATGCAGCTGCTTTGCGAGGGTGGATAGGACAGACTATTTGCTGGATAGGCTTGGCATTATCATAAATCTTTATTTCATGCTCAACAATAGACAGATATATGCCAGGAATTTCGTAGTAAGACCAAGAAAAAAAATCGCGGAATTCCTTGAAAAGAGATGTGAAGTGTGCAATTTCCTCTGGATTGCAATCTACTCTAATCTGAATATTTTCCACGATACCCATTTTGATCGAGATATCTATGAGCATAGTCTTTGAAATATTTCCCATGTTCCCTTCCATATCGATAGCCTAAACAGTCGTGTAAGGGGAGGGAATGATCTCAACTGGCTCAAAAGATAGGATTTGAGTAGTGATCGCTTCCGAATCAAACATCGAAGCACGATGATGGAACTCTTCCCAAGGTCTTTCTTCTAGAGACATGATCTCTCGAATAGCTTCATCCTTAGGAAGGACTTCATTAAGGAGATCCTTAGAAGGAACCCTGATGGGTGAGAGGGTGGTACCATTGGTCGAAACCAAAGAAATGAAGGGTTAAGATGCTATTTGGATGGCTTGATAAGACAACTCGACTGGTGATAGCGGCATCTGATCTTTGTAGGAATGAATTTATGAAGGCGCCGGTAGGATCCATGGATCAATAGAGCCATCCGAAATGGTGGAGAGAGGAAAGAAACCCATCAGGGAATATGCCTTCAGAAGACCGATATTGATGCTGACGTACGAGTCAAGAACACCTCCTACTAGGGGTATAGTGCTACTTGGTAACGTGGAATAATCGGGGGTGCAAAAGGATAATTGATCCACTGTTACTATTTTCCGATCCAATGGAAAGAGGATGAGTCAGAAAACCTAAGAGACAATGGCAGTCATTACGTAAGACCAACTGTGACCCAGCAACATATTATAGTCGGAATGATGATCTGTGACTTCTATGTCCACCGTTATCATTTTCCCACTAAGTCAGATGGGAAAGCTAGCAATGTATCATTTTCGAAGGAAAGTGTGGCCATCAAAATATTTAAGGGAATTCGATAGCAGAGACAATGTGGGAGAACCCAAAGCGAGCCAGCACGCAGTTGACATAACGTAGGTCGAAGCACCTTTGTCAATGACAGTGCGATGGATTGGTCTCCTTTTTGACACAGCTTGTACCTAGAAATCATGTTGGTGTGAGAGTCGAGGTTTGGATTTCTCCATGTCGAAGAAGGCTAGGTTAGAATCCTGGGGGTCGATTCCACCAATGGCCGAAGCATAGCTTTCCTTTGAGCTGGGCAGATTTGCAATACTTCGAGTGCAGACATGGCTGACGGTGCTTGTGCCAAATCTTCTACAATGTTTTATTTTTGGGTAGCACATGCAGAGGTGTTATGAGTTGTGCGTCAAAGTGTCTCTTTGGGGGGATGAATCATGGGGTTATTAGTAGGCCTTTCAATACGCAAATCGTTTGGCGACGGTGGATTCAAACTTGTACTAGGTTCCTGAGCCTTCATGACTAGATTTCCATATAGTTTAGCTCGGGTTTGGAGTTCAACACTTTCCACGCCATAAATGGCAGATGATCCTTCACTGGAAGGATAAGTACCACCGTTTCCCCTTTGTGGGGGTTGTGGTGGGTTTGTAACCATGTGTTGTTGTTTCTTCTATGAATTAGTGAAGGGATTATGAACAGCAATAGGTATCCTCCTAGAGCCCTTGTTTGTGATCAAATCTATGAATTCCTACAGCCGAGGATTTTTGTATGTCAAGTGGTCCTCCACATAGATTTTACAAGGAAATTTCATGGGATTCTCCTTTCCTTTATTGTTTTTAGTAGCGTTTTTTTGATTGGGATTATTTTGAGTACCAGACTTCTCTTCACAAGGAGAGGTATTTTTCTTGTTCTTCTTGTTCTTGCCGCTAGGTTTTTGTGTAGACTGCATAGAGTTTACCTCAGCAGTAGGAAGAGTAGTCCACTAGTAAAAAATGATGAAATTAATGACCAGGTGACTCGAAAAAGATTAGGGCGAATTTGATAAGAAATAGTTCTTGCGGACAAGACCGATCTCCCTAGTGTCAGAAGACAATCTAGCAAAAAACGAACAACTAAGTTTGTATTTCTCTAAGTATATTCATTTTACAAATAAATGTTATGAAGGTGTCGATCCTACCTTAGATCCAAATGCTTATTTGCGGTCGCAGTGCTTCCGTTGCATCAATAATCCTTCGTCGCAACAAGAGCTCTTTTGTCACAAGGAAGTATCATCTTTCATTGATCTGCAATCACAAACAAGAAAATATCAATAGCACCTGTATAACAAATAATTATAAAACATACCTATCATAGTGATCAAGGAATCTATGAAATAAATGATCAAACGACAGCTTATTGAAATAAACAATCGAACGACAATTTATTGAGAAAAACAGAACTTGATTGTATTAATCTTAAAATATACAGAGGAACCTTACAACCTTAGCCTTGATGTTCGAAAGGCCTTCCCGGGGTCCGAAGCAGGAATCTCCTCTACTTTGATAAGTCTTGCACTCTTCCTCCAGAAGCACAAAGAGGTATGTGATCTTTCCTCTCAAAAGCTTAGCAGAAAGAAGTCTAAATTTCAACAGCACTTCAGCTCAATCACACATAAAGCTTGAACTCTAATCCTCAATCTCCAAAATCTCCATCAAAACTTAACTCTTGAACTTAACCCTTTGAGGCTACCCAATGCCTCCTTTTATAGAGCATATGAGGAGGTTAGGATTCCACCTTTAAAGGGATAGAATCCTCCTTCAAAGGGATAGGCTCCTCACATCAAGGGATTAGTTCCTTAAGGTGTGGGATACATGCACCTTACCAAAGCGTACTCATCCCCAAAAAATCTCATCTAGAACCTTCCAAAATTGACCAAAATTCAACTTTTTCAGTTTAATTTCACGCTTTTTTGACTTTACAGGGGTACTGCAGGCATTACACTGGAAAAATGTGTTCTAGAACGCAGTTTCTCTTCACATTACCTGCGTACCCAAGCTAAAAACACATGCAGGCTTCATGTTACCTGCGTACCCAAGGCTTTTTTGAGTTTTAAGGGTTTTTCCTCCAGTTTCAGGGCTTGACATGAGGAACAAAGGTTGTAAGACTTGAAAAGGAGGCATGTATGAGTGTTTAATGAGCTCATACAGTCAGCAAAATGTCAAGGTGACAGTTTTCAGTGTAACACTCTGCAGCAGCAAAATATTCGAAGAGGATTCTCACTGAGACGCAAGTCCTTAATTTGAAAATCCATATCGGCTAAAGGCAAATAATCCAAGTCCTTGTGAGGGGCATTGATGGGCACGACATTCAGAGCTACAGGAACTTCCA